>JAWNMY010000090.1:9155000-9392500 GCA_035043505.1 Drosophila setosimentum | reverse complement strand
GTCTCAACGATGGTGTCATTCTGGGTAGTCCCAACCACATAACCACAATTTTCATATGGCATCAGCTTTCTAATGTGGCATTTAAGACCATTTCGGAATGGAAAAAGCGAACTAGATCTCGTTACAGGATATGTGGCCGTCGAGTTAACTGTTTTCTAGTGCACTCTTATTTGTTTTCTTTTTATCGGCTTAGTTTCAGTGAGTCTCTCACTCTCATTGTGTGTGTGTGTGTATGTGTGTGTTTGTGTGGGGGGGCTTTTGTCTGTGCTGCATTTCAATATGCGCAGCAAACGGAGCATTGTCATCGCCAACATCATCATTACCATTCCCATTCCCATTCGCATCATCATCATCAACATTGGCAACATTCAGCGGTGCCATAAATGTCGTCACTTAATTTTTTTTAGGGTAAATGCACTGTGTGGCAAGTAAGGAAAATCAATAGACGCGTCGCCCTCGCGGCGCCAGAAGCACAACAAAGCCCAGCGATGCACCTACAAACTCCCCCTCCCCCTTCTCAGCAGACAAAGGATCAGAAGCAACAGCAACAGCAACAGCAACAGCAACAACAACAACAACAACAACAACAAAAAGAACAGCAGCAGCGACTGCATCATTCCTTTGCCACATTTTTTTGATAAGTTGGCCAACGAAAACAGTTTACGCGTTTGGTTGAGTTTTTGAATCATTGCAAATACTCACTTAGCAACAGGACAACGACATTGCCAACTGAAAAGTGGGTGGTTGGAGGGGAAGGTTGCAGGTTCTTCTTTTTTGGGGATAGCATTTGGTAAGTTTCAAACAAAAAGAGAAATTAAAAAAATATATTCTTCAATAAGTTGTTTTTTAGCCTTCGATTTATTGTCTTTCGTCTCATTTTTGTATAAACAAAGAAAACAAAATCTTGGTTGGGCAACATGAGACTTGAGAACAACAACAACAACTGCTTAAGAAATGTCGCACAAAAATGTTTATATGTGTGTGTGTGTGTGTTTGTTTGTGTGTGCACAACAACAGCGACAAGCTAAGAATTCGAAACAAGAAACGCAACTTAAGCTGCGTAGGTTTCTTAAGTAACTTCAAATGTTTTGATTAGACTTTAAATGACGACAACAACAACAGCAACAACAACAACAACAACAAGAAACAACAAAAGTTGTGTGAATGCCAAATGGCAAACCAACAAACGAAGTCGAAGGCGAAGTCCAAACACAAAGTCGAACTCGAACTCGAGTCCGAATACGAATACGAATACGAATACGAATACAAATACGAATACAAATATGAATACAAATGCGAACTCGAACTCGAAGTCAACTTTGCGCAGTCGCGCAGCCGCTGCTCAGTCAGTGTGGGTTGCCTCCGGAGACCTCTGAGAACCCAGATCCGACAAAGGCCGACAAAGCTAACACCCGAGACAAAAGAGATCTCTGCGCACAACAACATATATAGTCAACCAATGATTGCCCTAACCGAAAACAAAACTTTACTAACCAAATACAAATTCGCGACTGAAGAAGAAATAATATTTTTATTTTATTTTTTTTTTTTATATGTCTTTTATATTTTAAATAATATTAATATTAAATACCAACCTTAACTCAAAGATCAGTTTTAACTTACTTTTAACTATGAGCAATAGAATTGTCCATGATCTAATTAAGCTCTCAGTGTTTAAGTAACATTTTTTATTTAGCATTCATTTGAATTTTTGTTTTTTTTTTAATATGATTTGATTTAAATTTCAGAGTTTTGTAACTTTTTTTTGTTTTAAGTTTTAAGCAAACAAGTTGCTGTCAATGGGAACAACAGTTTTCTCAGCCTTTTGTCAAATGCGACTCTAATATAACTTAGATAAAATTGTGTTGCTTTTTTTTGGCAACGATTACATAGTTTTTTGTCAGTGTACGCTGCCAAGCGACGTTCATTAAATGCTTTCAATATATATTTTGCTGTTGGATATGACAAAGAAATGGCTAACGTTTTGTATCTGTATCTGTAGCTGGAGCTGTATCTATAGCTGTAGTTTTAGCTGTATCTGTATTTTTAGCTGGGGCTGTTTCTGTTTCTCTTTCTGAGTATCTGTAACAGTCGGTCGCGTTATCCGTGCGATAAATATTCTATTGGTTGCAGCTTGGGTGGCACACAAAGCTGCCTGATCTTTTTCTCAAACAGGCCCCGAAAAACAAATGCAACATTTTATTTCTTTTTTATGGTTTGGTTTTTTTTTTAGCTTTTTTTTTTTGGTTATGTATTTTTTTGTTGTTGTTTTTTTTTTTTTGTGGGAGTCGTTGCTGTTGCTCTTCAACAACATCGTCTGCTGCTGCATCATGCTCTGCTTGGTGTTTGAGAACTTCTTGCGCCCATTGCTGTTGAAGTGGCGGCGGCAGCCATTAAGCATCAGCGAACTTGGCCAAAACGATGAGATAAACGAGAGCTGCGGCAACTCAAGAGATGCTTTTGTTGCTGTTGTTGTCTGGGGCTCCAGTTGTTTGCCGCTTCGGTCAACGCGCAGCTGCGCATCTCAGAGATATATTGTATCTGTATCTACACTGTAGCCGTGTCTCTGTGTGTCCGTGTGTATGTGTCTGTGTGTGTGTGTGTGGCAGACCCGCACTTGACCTTGAACTTGTACAGGTTTACTTTTGTTTTCTTTGGCCATTTGGCCATGTTGGCCGTTGGCCGTTGGCCGTTGCCTCTTTGCTTTTCAAGTTTTTTTTAAGTTGAGCGTTTTTTTTGTTTGCCTTTCTTTCATTTATATCGTTTTTGTTGTTGTTGCTGTTGTGCTTGGTGTTGCTGTTGTTGTTGTAGGAGTATGCGCTAACCTAATCAGGCTTAATGCCGTTGCGTCGCCTCAGTTGCGGCTCTTTATCGAGCTAGGATTATGAGCGACACTTCAACAACGCGCAACGCGCAACGCACAACGAACAACGAATCAAGCAGCAGATGTAGAAGAAGAAGAAGAAGAAGAAGAAGAAGCAGGAGACACGTTTCCAGGAATCCTTTTTACAGCTCTCAACTTATGCAGAATCCGATTCGATACGTTCGTTTAATTTACATGCAAAAAGTTTTAAGCGATTTATGAAATGCCAAACGCCAAACTTGACGCAACCTTTTTATCTGCATATATATATATATATATATGTATGTATATATATATCATTTTTTTTATTGCATTTCGAATTCATTCGATCTGCCTGCGCACATCCTCCCCACAAAAAAAGAAGAAGAAAGAATAAAATTCACATTCGCATTCACATTCCAAGTTCTCTGTTCTCGGGAAATCGCAAGCTAAATTTAGATAAGATCTTTCTTCTACTAAATCCTCTTCTTCTTCTTCTGCGTGCTTTCTTGTTTTTGGTTTTTATTTAGAATAACCATTTATAACTGAAGTCAGGCATAGTCTTTCAGATTCCTTTGTTGTTTGTTTCAATTTCAATTTTGATATGATTTCGTTAACTGTTTCAAATTCATTTTAAAGAGCATCTTTCTTTAAATTGGATTTGTTTTATTAAATAATCGTTTTCTTTAGCTAGATTAAAAAATAGATGACGATCTTAAAAAATGATTTGAAAATATCTTTCTCAACTCAACTTTTCTTATTATTTGCTGTGCTTAAACTCTAGAACAGGGATTTATATGAATTCCATGCTTATTTTTTTGCTGATTAGTTATAGTAGTTTTTCAATTTGTTAAATCAAACTCATCAATTTGTTAATTAAAGATGATAAACTCACTTGCAGATTGGCCAAACACCGTCTCTAAGTGAGTGCAATTAAAAATGGGTTTTAGAACGCTTGGCAAACAAAATAAATGGGCTAGTGTTACTCGAAGTGGAAATGATGGCATAGAATGTTGGCGGGATAGAAAGATAGAGAGAGAATTGCATAGTGCCATATCCATATGGGTTGCACACAGTTTGCTGCACGAAGCGTGACAATTTCCTCATGAGCGAATTCGCCTAATGCTGAGTAGTCAAGTGCCTGGCAAACTTAGACATCATTCCAAGCTCAATCTCATTTACAGATACCGTCATCATATCTAGTATATAGGTGAGCGACAGCCAGACACATAGCTTGTGGCAGAAGGGCCTAAAGCTAAATTGGATAAGTGGCACACTGCTAAAGAAGATGATGATGCAGAAGAACAAACAGCAGTTTCAAGTGCGCACACAGATACAGATACAGATACAGATGTAGATGCAGATACATCTATGACAAATGACATTGGACATGATGTCGACAGCGGACAGAGTGTGTGTAACTGGAACCAGGTCCAGAGGTGTGACACAATTGTCCCATATCAAATGGCAACAGCAAACAGAAATAACAACAACAATAACTAGCTAAAGACAACTGAAACAATAACAGCAAAACAGAGACAGAGACAGAGATAGAGATAGAAATATAGATAGAAATAGAGATGGAAATAGAGATGGAGATTGAGATAGCGACATTAGCAGAAAGAGTGACAGAAACAGAGCGTTTGCTAATTCACATAGACCAAAAGCGACAGATTGAGATTTAGATTGAGTCTGAGATCCGAGACTTTGGACTGGACATGGACATGGACATGGCCATGGACATAATTGGCATTGTTGCATTATCCACACAAGCTTTGTTTGTTTGCTTTCAGCTGAATTGAGTTGAGTTGAGCCGAGCTGAGCTGAGCTGCATCAGGTGAGAGTTATGCGCTGTTGTTAATTAACCATTTACGGCCTGATTGCAGCGACAGAAAGACAAAAAAAACGAAAAGGAAAATTAAAACCAGCCAACAAGCAACTAAACAGACTGCAAGAAAACACATATATGTAGATACATGCATAAGTATAACGAGGTCAGCAGTTAGCAGCTGGCAGTTGCAATCCAAGCAGAGCACACTTTTGTCTGTCGAAGATATATACATATGTATGCTGAAGCTGATTCTTATGTAAGCAGGCCACGAGGATAGCTCAAAGGGTCAAAGCAAGCAAAATATATTTCAAAATTGCAAGCAACACGCGAAATATAAGCTAAATTAGAACTATCGATTAATATCGATAACTGAAGCGGCTCACTGCAATACCTTTCAGTTATCTATCCGCCAAGCATATATAGCATTTGTGAGCTCATCTCTATATTTATATATATACTATATATATATATATATATTAATATCGATAACAATCGATAGCAACTGGAAAAATGTATAATTAAATAGGCAACTATTGCTTACATTGTTACAGGTGCCGGGGGCCGTTGCACTTCTTGCACATATCGCACCCACTTCTGCTGTTGCTTCTTATTAGAGTCCAATAAGAGACGCATCTGCACAATAAAAAGAGAAAATTCATTAGTTGATATTGGGTGGTAATAAATGAGATATATGAGCAATATGTAATCGGTCGTAGAAGGAATTAAATTGATATGCAGCACGCAATTGAAAGACGATCAATCCAATTGATGCATTGATATCAACCGGAAAACCAATTCGAATGCAACTCAAATTGCGGCACGATTCGCTTTATTCTTCTTCTTCTTCTTTTTCGGGGGCGTGGCGTGTGAGGCGCACACACAACTCGCGACTGTATAAGACGCATGTACACTTAGAGAAAAGAAACTGCAGTTTAATTTAGAAAATGAGAATCGCTCAGAAAACAGAAAACATTTTCGAGTTTCCTGGTTTTTAGTTAGACACAACTTTGTGTATTATATAAATACTCTCTGAATAATAAGGTAGTTTATTTTTCTGAGTGTATGTATATGTGAATAAGTACATTAACAGTTGGCAGCGAAACGGGTCAATCAACTACTGCTGCCCAACGTTGGGCGCACGCACGTTTCGGTTTAATGTACCCCCACCTTACCAAAACCAATCTGGTTAGTTGGCTTACATCCCTCCTCCCCTCAACCATACCACACAGCGAAACACACACAAGCACACATAGCAAGCTGCCCACTGGTTGGCTAAGTTGATGGCACGCACGTGATCTGAAGACCGAACGAACGAGTGAACGAGTACCAAATCTGAATGAAGAATTTATGAATGGAGTGTGTGGTACGCCTATATGTGTGTGTGTGTGTGTGTGTGTGTGTGTGCGTATGTAAGTGATTCGCACGTTGGAGGATTCACATAGTGTATGTGCGACTGCAAACACACACACGATCTGCAACATAAAGATACAAATGTATCTCTTAGCACGTGCTACAAAGATGCATCGCAAACGTTTATCGTTTATCGTTCATAACATACTTGCGATTACATACACAGACACTCTCTCTCTCTCTCTTTCTCTCTTTCTCTCTCTCTCTCTATTTATGTCTTTTGATCAAATTTGCCAAAAAAACAAAACAGCAGCTTTGGTTTTCTGTTATTTGGCTACTGTTTGCTGCAAGTAGCGGCCATGAAAAGGGTATCTGCTGATGTATCTGTATCTGTAGATGTAGCTGTATTTGTATCTGTATCTGTATCTGTATCTGTAAGTGTAGCTGTATCTGTTGATGTAGCTGTATCTCAATATAGTAGCCGTTTTTGGCACGCATGTCTCGCCACTGACGCTCTGACGCATTGTCTGTGCGTGGCTCAACAACCTGAAATTGTGGCATAAACACGTTCTACTATTTCCGGCATGAGTGTTGGCGTTGTTATTGTTGTTGTGGTTCATGATGTTGTTGTGGTTCATGTTGTTGTTGTTGTTGTTGCTGTTATTGCTGTCAGTTGTCGATTGAAGCTTGTAGTTGCTGTTGTTGTTTATTATTTTCATTGATCATCATCATTACTCGCACTAATGTGTTGCTGTTGTTGTTGTGGTTGTTGTTGTTGTGGTTGTCGTTGTTCCTCTTTGTTTGCCTGCCTGCCTGTCTACAGCAGGCACCTCCCCCCTCCCCCCAACACCATAACCCTAACGTACTCCTCATTAGCACTCACTAGCGGTCAGGTAAAAACCGCAGATGACCTCTTGGCCCAGTTGAAAACGTTTTGATCTCTTCCACACAGACATTGATCGACACCTGCTGAAAACCCTGGACGAGATAATAGATGAGCCTCAGCCACAGATCGATATACATATCTATGCTGTGAATGGGTTTCATCACAATGCATTCGCAAGTTTTTTAAAGGCGATTGTTACAACAAGATCGGCTATAAGCAAGACTGATTTCCATGATTTCCATTTATAAAAATCGCAAAAGATTCGATTATTTAAGATGCACTAATATACAACTATTTTTTTTCGTAGAATCAAACGAAATATAAATAAATTGATTGATCGTCTTAGATAGATAGATGCAATCGCAACTCATGGTCACGTTTAGAATCATTATATGATGCTAGATGATACAAATCGTTATCTCCTTGGCATTCAAATCTTAAAAAATATTTTTCCAAAATCTTGGCTTCGTCACAATACACAAATCTTGAAGTAGATGAAACTGATTGCTATTTAGCATAATGTAAATGATCATTATGTTGATGATAAGGCTGGGAAGACTTTTCTAGACTGAATGAATTGCGCAACCCTTCACCAGTTATCGACAGGAAATGATTAGCTTTAATTTTTTTTTTGGCCTCGCTGATTGAGTTTTTTACACGACATTCCCACAAACATTGAAAAACACAATCATTTATATATATTAAAATATATATAGATATAAATATATACATATATATGAGCCATATATGGCTAACCTTGCAAAACAGCAAACGTTAAAGGTCTTCCATCTCCGGATTCACAATGCTATGGATGTTCCCAGCTCCCTGCGCGAGCCCATAAATAAATGCCTATGACGTATTTGTATTGTCTTAGAACAATTAATTGGTGTGTTTGGCTTTTTAGTAGCTTTTCAATTTGGCAAAACAAAAAAATAAAGCGAAAAAAATAAATATAAACAAACGATCAACAAGTCAACGAGCCAACTAATCAAGCACCTAAATAACAACAAACTGACTTGAGTGGGATGAAGTCAGAGAGTGTGACAGAGAGAGAGAGAGAGAGAGAGAGAGAGAGAGAGAGAAGAGAGATAGATAGAATGAGGGCCGACGACCGAGCAAGAGAGCAAACAGCAAGATCTCAGCGAGCGATCTTAGCCGATCGAACAATCAACCGATCGACCTTAAAGGCGACACAGAGTCGCACGGATGGAGGAGGAGGGAGAGATAGAGGAGAGGTGGCTTCAGATGAACGGACAAGTGGTGCGCATGTGCGCACTCAAATGATCGTAAATTAAATAAAAATTTACTTTCGATTTTCTGGTCAGTTTGTTCAAAGACAGAAAGTCCGAAAAAGCGTTTAACTAATTAATTTATGACTCGACTTTGAGGGCAATTACAAAACTCTACGAAGGGCAAAGATGCGTCGTGGAGGGGCCAACCAGCCCAGCCCAGCCCAGTCCAGTTCCGTGAAAAAGTGAGCCAACTGAGAATTGGTATGACAGATACGAGTGGTCAACAACAACAACAACAACAGAAACAGCTCGACATCATCTTCAACCACACCAAAAAAAAAAAAAGAGCAAATACCATCATTTGTGATAATGATCGGGCAATCAAACAAGACGAAACTGTGTGAATGCCAAGTCAATGTGGCATGTCAAATGACCAAAACGATCAGGCCAAATACAAATGGCCTAGACAGCGCCTAGTTGACGATTACCCAAACGCAGCACGCACGCACTTCATTTGATTTAGGGTTTTTGGGGTTGAAAAACAAAAAAAAAAACAAAACAAAACAAAACAAAAACAAATAAATTAAAAAAAATAAAATTTTGAAAAAAAAAAATGTCAAAAGCCCGTCGAGTCGGACAAGAGCCCTACATAAAACATAATAAACATAATAAATATGCCAACAGCATTATAATGAACTTGCGTGGAAAACGAAAACGAAATGAAAACGAATACATCAAATCGAATTGAAATTTGAAAAGGCAGAGCGCAAAATGCAAGAAACAAGAAACAAGAAACAAGAAAAGCCAGCAGGCCATCAAGTTGACCAATTCCATTTACAAGTTCGAATCGTTTGGCCGACATGAAACCAGCAATTAAATCATGTTGAAGGCTTTTCGATAATGCTGCACGCATAGAAAGTTAATTTGTTTCAATTTTTTTTGGATTTATTTTTTTTATTTTTTGGTCTATTCGATATTTGAACATCAGCCATAGGGATTTTTGCCTATTTTGTAACAATCAGATGACTTAAAGATATATTCAATATAACAAGAAGTTTAATCAGAATACTAATAATATTGATACAGATATATTCCGAATATTCCAATTCTGCTAACAAGTTCAATTAGCACTTTCACTGAAAAAGAGATTAACAAGCAGCCTTCAGATAAAACGTAACACTAAGTCTGCTCACAAGATCATTTAACATGATCTTTCAAATATACATATATATATATATCTATTTACATTATTTACTATTATAATAACAAACATGTATATACAAAGTGAAACAAAAATCGAACTAAATATGGCATTCTTATAACAAATGGCAGTCACTGAGTTACATTAAGAACTTTCTTCTGAAAAAGATTACTCTCCGCATAACAGCAATATTGACACATTTAGCGTTAGTCAACATTTGCATAGCTCAGCTATTATTGATATAACGATAACGTTCTGTTTTGGGGGGCGGCATTATAATTTAGTTGTCAGGCATGTAACGCATTAAAGAAAACGTTTCCAAGCCCAAAAGGTGTACAGATATATTCCTGCCAAGCGAATTACTATATCGATTAGCTGACATAGGAACGATCAAACACAAGATGAGTTCTTGGGCGAACAATGATCTTGTTGAACAAGTTATCCTCAATTAACTCACCAGTTAATTAACAGTTATGCGGATTAAAATGTTGCGAACATTTGGACAATCAATCATTGAGATTGGCCAAATGATGAGTTCTTGTGTGATCAACTGAAACTCTTGTTGACCATGTTAAGCTGATTAGCTGAGATCGGTTTCTTTGGATATGTTTTGGTCTGAGTCTGCAAGGGTATTTAATCTTCGGCATGCCGAGGACAGAAGATTTCGCGTATTTTTGTTATCGCTTGTTTGTTTGTCATTTTGTCATTTCCGCATCGTCTTTAATCATTTGCATGCAGAACGCGACACACTAAAACCAAGCCGAGTTGAGTTGAATTGAGTTGAGTCAATTCAAGTCGAGTCGGGTCGAGTCGAGTCGAGTTTTCTGCCAACGCCCATTGACCATTGAGCGTGCTTTGGATTGTTCATTGTTCGTTCCATCATATATAATAACTGGCAATTGCCGGCTCACAGGAGAGACAGACAGAGACAGAGACAGAGACAGAGACAGAGAGAGAGAGAGAGAGAGAGAGAGAGAGAGAGGGGGGCGTGCGACAATGACAGTTGCGACAACGTTGCCAGGCGCCAATTGCATTCAAATATTCGCATTGCAGTGTGAAGTGGAAACATTGATGATAATGCGAGCTGAAAACTACTTGTGGGTCCCAGCGAGCCGATTAATTGCCGAGCGAACTGCGCATGCATAGATAAATATTAATGTTAACGACAACTATTCCACCCCATCGATTCACTGAGCTGCTGCAGCTGCACACACACACACACACACAACATAACGAATGACCAAAGCCCAAACGAATTGCGCGGCAATAAATTACAAAGGAATTTGCAACGCCCAAAATGGTTCCAAAATGAGGCGTAACGAGGCAGAATTGCCAACTGCTGTAAATTTGTAAATTTGATTATGATCTGCGTTTAGAATCTGTAGAACAACATACATACATACATACATATATGTATACACAGTGCCGTTGAATTGAAATAGCTCTAAGCATTCGTTTATCACTCTAGAATGGAATAAAATGCCGGCACAGTCATTAAATCAAAAGTGTCTAATGCCAAATTAATGAATTAAAAAAACACTTTTGGTTTATGTTGCTGGATTAACTTCATAATCGATTAATGCCACATTTTGTTATACTCAATATTCACGATATTACAGCATATTCATATTCATCATGGAGCACATTTCAGTTGGACTCAATTCACCATTAAAATTTTTATGCTCATGTTTACAGTCCATAATTAAGCACATTTTTGAGAAGTTTTGAATAATCTTTTCGTTATTTGATGTTTGATGATTTATTTTTGACATTTTAATGAAGTTGTGCAAAAGTAAGTAAAGGATAGAGGAACAAATCGATAAGCCCATTAAGTATATATTCTTGATCAGGGGATCCAGGGATCATAACAGCTCCTGATATTACATATGGAATATGAGTTCTTGTATTAAGATACTCTTCACTTTATCACGTAAATTCTACTATTTTTAACAGATATAATTTTCGAATCGACTTTGTGAGAAAATCGTTTGATAATTTTTCCCAAATTAGATAGCAGCAGTTTGATAGGTAAATATATGCGTTCAGGGTATATCCTCAGCGAACGCTCTCTCGACTTGCGTGTTTTCAATGCACTCTAAAGATATTTTCCCCTCAGTGGCGATCAACAACAGAAGAAGACACCTATGCCGGATGAAAAATACATATGTATCTCTATCTTTGTATGTATGTCAACTCTCTCACGCTCAGTAAACAGACGACATCCCACCCCCCTCCCCTCCACACGCAGTCTCAATTACATTATGCATATTATTCAGTTATACGCTGTGAAATTATTTATGCAAATTGTATGCGGCAAATGCGAAAAGTAAATAAAACGCTTGCATTTATATTGATAACAACATAAGTGAGTGTGTGCGTGTGTGTGTGTGCGTGTGTGTGTGTGTGTGCGTGTGTGTGTGTGTGTGCGTGTGTGTGCTTAATGCACGTTGAGTTGTTGTAGCTTTTGCAACTTGAAACGAATCGAGTCTTGTATGTGCTGGGGGCGTGACTGCAAACGGGGGCGTTGTCGTCGGCATTTGTCAAAGGCATTTGGCTACCGATTTGTTTTACTTGCAACTTCGACATTGGCAGCAACTGTTGTTGTTGCTGTTGTTGCTGTTGTTGCTGTTCTTGAGCTGCGCATGCGCAAAAGTGCAGAAAGCCGGGCCGCCTGAATTTTGTATGTTTATCTTATGGCCAGACGCATAGTTGCATAGTGGCTGCAACTAATGAGGCTGCCACATGCCACATGCCATAAGCCAGCACAGATATTAAACGAAACGCACAGTTACACGACAAGCAATTGGGGGTGGAAGGGGGTGGATGGGGGCCAACATGTGTCACCATAATTAAACAAACCTCCAGCAATGAGCACTAAATGCATACAGCTAATATATGTATATATATATATGCAGTTTATAAGCCACTAACAACCATTGCAAGCCGATCAGGTTGTCCACTCGTTGTTGTTGTCGTTAATTAATGCAACAGCAGCAAGAAAACAACAAATAAATAAATAAATATAGAAAAAATTTATTAAAAAAACGCACCACGACAAGTTTTAGTCACTAAATTGAACTTTTCAAATGATTTAAGCCAAATGCCACTTTGCATTCAGGGCCATCGACTTGGCCACACACACACACACACACATATATATATATATATATATATATATATATAGATGGTGAGATATAGATACAGACAGACAGACAGATAGACATGGAAATGGGCGTCTGTATCTGTATCTGTATCTGCGTCTGTGTCTGTGCCTGTGTCTGGCTGCTCTGATGCCTTGACAAGTCAATTTTAATTTTGTCTAACGGTAACAAGCTGTTGACAGACCCAGCAGCAGCTGCCCCAACGGGGGGTATGTGTGTGTGTCTGCGTTTGTGTATATGGGGGGGAGGAGGAGTACATCTAATGCAGTTGCAAGAAAAGTCATTGGAAATCAACTCGAAATCAATGCAAGCCACTACTAATGACTTCCTAATCAATAACTCAATCAAATGAAAGGAGACCAATTAATCAAACCTTCAATCTGAACAAACTTAAATTCAATATCGCTAAGTGAAAAACAATTCTTGCATAGATAATCTAGCCTTGAACTAGACAATTTTCAAATCTAGATCTAGACACCTAAGAAAAATTTGTTATACGCAATATGTCAATTATGTTTATGAATTCTTTAAGTAAGTTAAAGAATGCTAAAATTGTGTCAAGATAAATCTTATAGCTGCCCCAAAAGCTATACAAACTGAAACAAATATATATCATCAACACATACTTTACAAGTTATGTTCAAATCTGAACGTTCGCAACATCTGTTTTTGTAATATGATCTTATGTTTACAATGGTGTATTTGATTGCTATCGAAAATCGATTCATATCGATTTAAGCGAAACGAGGACAGTTGTCGATAAAATGCTGTACACTTGATCTACCTACGACAAATGAGAAGTTATATTCCAACTACTCGAGTATTCTCTAGCTCTTATAAACTCTGAGATCGGTTTGTTTAGCTAACGATGCTGATCAATAACATATATATACATAATAGGGTCTTTCAGATATTTTTTTCTTTTTAAAAGATACAAATATATATATATAGATATAGATATAGATATATGAAGTAGTTGTAAAAGTACTAGCCTAAATGAAAATATCCGGTGAGTGAAATTTGTATGTGCGAGCACAAATTGTGCATTACAAGAGATAAGTCATGTTTATACATATATATATATATATATATATATATTTATATCTATATTAAAGTGAGCAACCCCAATTTCAAGCACATCTCGTGCATGAGGTGGTGGCAGGGGTGGTTGACTGTGTGGCAAGTAGTTTAAATGAAATAAATGCAATCGCCAATTGGAATCGGAATGAGAATTGGAATTACAAAGTTGGATCGTACACTTGAATGGGTCCCATATGCAGTCAGTCACTGGTGGTGGGGGTAGCATTGGGGCACGGGTACGGGTACATGTGCTGGGGCAAAAGGACACGTGCAGCGCAGAGTAGAATGTTCCGAACCAATAAACTACACGGGCAGCTCGACAACGAATGGGAAATGCAGATACACACATTTCACACACAATTTCCAGCAAAGTGATTTTCACATTTACCGATGGGGTTGGCCATAAAAATGTCAACCTTTAACGCAGCTAAAGGCCAACAGCAACAACAAAGCGAAGAAGTATTCAAGGAATGGCCACATTCATTACCAACACATTTTTATATTTATTTTTTCCGTTTCGGCATTTTTGAAAAAAAAGCATAAAAATGAAGAAAAAGAATTTCCCATTTTTCTTGTTATTTGTTGGTGTTGAAAGGTAATAAATAAGCGCTAGATGCGGACACGTGTGCTGTTAATCCAACAGAGGCACACATATAGCACACACTCCCCATTTGCAGCAAGCTGCTCCCCCATTATATTTCCTATACGCCCAACCCATTGCTAGAGTCTCCACAAAAAAAATCAGCAGCAGCAGCAGCAGCAGCAGCAGCAGCCACGCATGGTGCATCGTTCTAATTAACGTCACAGCGAAAACAGAGAAAAGGAGAAGCAGCCAGCAGCAAAACAGCAACTGAAAAGAACCATATCATCGCATACCATACAAGAGCATACCATAACCATATCCATACCATCCATGACCATACTGAAGGAAAGTGAAAGAAGCAGCAGCAGCAGCAGTAGCAGCAACATACAACAAAGATGAAAGCAACAGGAACAGGGGACAGGGGCGACTACAAATGGGGCAGCTACAGCTGCAGATACTTCAATCTCTATATACACAATATACATGTATGTATGTACATATATATATTAGTAAATGCGTGCTTTGAATTGCAATTTATACTCATATATATATATATATTCATTACATACATTTTAGGGGTCGGCTACCACAGTTGCTGGCAGGGAGGAGGAGGAAAAGGAAGGGAGTCGAGGCAGTTTCCCCTGGCTGCAATTGAAATTCCACTTCTTCAATTAGGGGTTCATTGCGAGTCAAAACAAATGCAAAATACCCATTCAGATGCAATAAACACTTCACATTCTCAAACCGAGCGGGGAACCGAGAAAGGTTCAAATCTGAAATCCGAATAAGATTCATTCTTTGTCAACGCTGCTTTAGCGTCTCAAAGTCAACCAAAGAGTTTCGCATAAAAAAGATTTAAGTGTTAATCAAATGAGTTTGTCAAAGTCTTATATCTTATCGGATAATCCACTTTTTGATCTGTTTAATACTTGATATTGTTATAGATATTATATGTTAATCACATCTTTATTATCAGAATACACATCTATTGTTTAATAATAAAAACCGATTTGGCTTTGTTTGCTCAAATCCAAATTGATCGTAATTCAATTGTTGCAACTTTCTTTCATATCAGTAAGTTTTACTTAACGCATCTTTAAGTCATCATCATCATCTAATAATAGTAATTAGTAAGTGTTAAATGGCTGTAGTATTTGCTTATAAACTTAAAAGCAATAAGTTGGCAATCTAAAGGCAGCCTAATGTTAACCGATATAATTTAAAACTTGAAACTATTCTTCTCCAGTCTTCAATTGATGTTGAGTATTATTCTAAGTATTAGTTATATTTGTAGATCAACTGACATATTCATGAATAATGATCTTATTAATGAGTATGTATTAGTTAGTTGAGTGCTTTTCAGCATGAGATTTCATTTATGATTTGGTGTTAAAGCTTTAATCGCTGATTTGATCAAATTGCGCAATTACATCACGTTTAAGCCAGTTTAGGCATCTTAGCCCAGTTTCCAGCTGATCGTGGCACACAATTGCTGCACGTATGCATTCTGGCCTAGCCCATAACTGAAGTGCCTCAACATCCACGAAGTGTCTGTGTGTGACGATTGACGAGGAGAATCGACAGATGCCTCTCACGCCCTTAAATATATACATACACACACACACACACACACACACACACACACTCGCACACACTCGCACACCCAACACTGTCAATAGTTACAAGATGCTAAGATGCTGAGCTGATGGGTCTCTGGGAGTGGGTGTTTTGTGTGTGTGTGGGTGTGGGTATGCTGCTTTTTGGGCTGGGCCACTAACCTTGACCCAAATCTTGTGGCAGCAGCGTGCTAATTGCTAAAAAATACAGTTTTCAACGCTTCAAGAATTGACCCAACGTGTAAACATAATAAAAAACAATAACAACGAGCTCCTCACTCAATCCAGCACAGAGATCAGACAACTTTATATGGCAGAACCGAATCAATCGATTGGGTAAACTACAAGTATCTGGGCGATACCTACAGCGTACTAGATGCTTATTTCTCTAAAAATTTATTATCTACACACACACACACACACGCGCACACACATTAAGTGTGTGGGAACAGCCCGAAAGATAAATGCTTTAAACGTTTTTATACCCTGAACACACATAAGAATGGGTAAAAAGGGTATAATGGTTTTCTGCAGAGGAATGTGACAGGCAGAAGCAAGCATATTCGACCCCATATAGTATGTATATATATATATATTATTGATCAGGATCCACAGTTCATCCGCTAATGTTAAATACTTTAAGAGGTACAAATTTTTAGTTCTTGTTTATTAGTTCTCGATAAATTAAGTTAATCGATACGGCTTCTCTTTTGCGAATATCGAGAAAAATCGATAACCGGTAGGAAAATTAGAGGCTGATCTTAAAGGCAGAGTCTTTTTATTCAAAAATAACATACATTGTCAATTTATTGAACAATTAGACAACTTTTATCAAGACCGTATAAGAAACACTCTACAAACCATTCTCATATTGAGCTCATTACTATCAGCAGGAGCAAATATTTTCTATATGTTTGAGAAAGGGACGGCATGATAATCGTATGAGTGTGTGTGTGTGTGTATTCTGCAGCGATCCATTATCTGCAACCCATTTCACGGACTTGTGAATATAAGCACTTCCACGCATGCATTTGGGTATGCAAAACGTTTAAAGGGGAAAATTGGCAATAAAACTAGAATATATATAGTATTTAACAGTCGAGCTCATTCGACTACAGCATTCTTATTTATTCCACTTGCTTTGCTGCTGTTTTCTTTTGTGTGGTGGTCTCGTTGGTCGTTGGTGGTGTGGCTGTGATCCAGCACACGTTGCCATCGCCATATGGAATGGCTTACCAAAGACTACAACAACTCGATAAGATAAGGTCAGCCATAAATATTTGCCTACTTTTACTATTTACATATGGTTCAGACTTTCAATATTATTTGATTGATAGCACCACCAATGATTAGACATTGGTTATGCGTAGTACGTAGCACCCATCTATGTACGTACTTGCCACATACGGCTACTCTGCAACACAAAAGTCAACATACGATTGTAGCATTGTAAATTGGTTCGTACTCTCAGCATGCGTTTTACAGAAGCTCAAAGCTAGATTAAGTGAGGTAAATATATATATTGACTTCAGATTCTTTATGTTAGTTCATTAGTAGAATGCAACTGGTGTGAAGAAGAACCCAAACTTATCTCTAGTTACTGTAGCACCTATTATTACTTAAAGCATCAACAATTAATAGAACAATCTATTTTCGCTACTCCTAAAGGATAATAAGATTTCAGATAAAAGATGGACTGATTGAAGAAATGATCTCTCTACACTTTTTGTATCTTTAATTAGCACCTTTAAACATTCATTCTGTGACATTGAAAGCAAATAAAAATCAAATATATATATAGATATCATAAATTTGTGATATTGTTATGACAACGTTTTTTTTGTAAAATGGAAAGCTGGCCAAAAATGTTGGATGAATCGATTGCTTTATATGCCAATCCATTTCGAGCCCTTCTCAATCCCATAAAATGCCTATAAATGCTTTAGCTGCACATTGTACATATATGCAAATGTTGGTCAGCTTTGGCTCAATTAAGACAGCCACAATACTATGGTCAACACTTAAAGCCTTTCTTACAGAAAAAAAAAACAAACAATAAAATAAGTACGTAATTAAATATGATTTGTTGTTCGTTTTTTCGTTAATATATTATATAATATTATATATTTTACGGTTTTGAATTGGATCTAATTTTATTTATATTATTTCTTCGGTATTCGGTAACGTTATGTCACTTATCATATCGATTCTAATTCTTAAAAAAAAAAACATTTGAATTTTTGTAAATTTAAAACGGAAATGTTGCGTTTCGTGTTCCGATTGCTATTTTCAAAGAAGTTCTCCAAATCAATTTTCAAGCCACAAAACATGTCATTTTTGACCATGGTAGCTGCTGGAGTTGTAGCTTCCGTGTCAAAGTCATTAAACTGGCCATTAAACAGGGCTAAATGGGTGTGGCACACGTTAGTTAGTTAGCCATTTGGTAGGCAGCCAAAGCGTGCTTCAATTTTATGGCCACATCATAAAAACAGAAAGAAAAAACAAATACAGAAAAATTCAGATGTACAAAGGCGATGACGAACACGCACCGGGAAAGGGTGTCTCTCTGTCTGTCTGTCCATCTGTCCATCTGTCTGTCTGTTTATGTCTCTCTGGGGTAAATCAGAAACCAGACAACAAAGCATTTGTATAATATGTATGCATCTGTTGTTAAAAGGATGCTTTATTGAAATCCTTTAGAGAATTTAAAACCCATTTAGCTTATTAGAATAACAATTATTTTCAC
This sequence comes from Drosophila setosimentum, assembly GCA_035043505.1. Classification (NCBI taxonomy): domain Eukaryota; kingdom Metazoa; phylum Arthropoda; class Insecta; order Diptera; family Drosophilidae; genus Drosophila; species Drosophila setosimentum. The sequence continues at coordinate 9,373,972 of JAWNMY010000090.1, read as the reverse complement.
ACACACACACAACACGCTCGTCCCGAGTTGGGATCGCTTAACAAAGATTTCGGCGGCATCAACTGAGAAATGTTGTTGCATGATGGATTAGCTGGAAAGGTACACACATACACACAAACACACAAACACATGCATACATGCACCACCTAGATACATTTGTATCTCTTGGGGCACCTTTTGCAAATGAATTGAAGTGATCTTGAGTTGTTAAGCATCGTGGCTTATATTGTTGCTGCTTGTCAGGGCTGCACTTGACATTCACAACAAGATGCCGGAAAATTGGCAAACCTATGAAAAATGAGCACAACAACAACAAATTAAACACACACACAACAACAATGAGCTGAATGAAACTTTAGATAGCAAAAATCTTTGAGAATTGAATGGAAGTTGGCTGTGCAAGTGAAGGAAACACACACACACACACACACACACACACACACACACACACAAACACACAGGCACAACAAGTGTGTGAAGTGTAAAGTGCAGTGCCGAGTTGTTGTGAGGCGTTGTCGGCTATTAAAAAAAAATATGAGGTAATTCAAACAACACACACACACACACACACAGACACACAACACAACAAATTAGATAAATACGGCAAAAGACTCGCATCGCGAACATGGCAAACGAACAACGTACAACAACAAACAACAACAGCAACAATAACAACAACACGAGGTGACATTGACATAATGATTCTTAGTTAACGTTTACGATTTCAAAGTTTCTTTTGTTGTTAGTGTTATTATTATTATTATTATTGTTGTTGTTGTTGTTGTTGTTGTTGTCTTTCAATGTGACTTGGGTTCCGGCGTGTGTCGGTTGCGAGACTTTTGACAAGTTTTGTTTTGTTATTTTTTTGTTGTATTTATTTAGTTTTTTTATTTTTCATTCTCAATATCTGTGCCACACACTCTCGGCGGGCATTCAAGCTTTGTCGAGAAGTGTGGCACAGCGAATACTTTAAAAGACAGATTCCTAGCGAGTAGATCTTGTAGTAACTTTGTATTAGGCTTTGCACAATCATTAGAATGTCTTAATTACCTCTCTCTCTCTCTCTCTCTCTCGGTTCCTTTAACTACATTTTCAATACTAATACATTTGCGGGAAACCCCTGAGCATGCTTATCCGTGGTATACTTATCTTATCTAGACAATAAAATATAAACTATCAAATACCAAAAAATGCTTAAAAATGTTTCGTTTTGCCAACTCAATGTGTATTTACATTATCTAAATATATATGTATATAGTTTAGTTTTTCAAAGCCCCTCAGTACACTCTGGTTAAGATTGGAGTTCATATAATATAAATCAGAATTTTATATACCCACATATAACTGTCAGAATAAGGGTATTGAAACTTCCGTCAACTAAAGGCAAATAATTTATGTATTTTATTTCCATTTGTATTATTAATTTATATTCTTTATTTTGAGATTTCCTCATCTATAGATTTGAACAGCTTAATGAGCAACTGACTTAAGGCAAAGTAGTTGCTTTTTGATTACTATACCTTTGCAGAGGGTATTCTCATTTTGTCATCAAGTTTGAAACGAGCCCACAAAGTATCTTTATTCTTGAGCGAGTCTATATAGCCATGCGAGTCTATATGTGAGCAAGCCGATCTCAGAGAATATAATTGAATTGAAGTTCTCGAATGCCCTGAACATCGTTTTGCTATAATCGATACGAATCAATTTCCAATTGATATTTAACACACCCAAACATATTATTGATCAACTATGAAAATTAAGAAGCACAATTTTTGATAACCAAAACCTATTTTCATATTCCACTCGATTCAGGGTATCTTCTAGTCGAGCTCTCTCCCGACTAGAGCACTCGAAGTTGGTTTTTCAAATTTTTTCTTTCGGTTTTTTAGCCCACCCAGTAAAGTCCACAACAACAAAATTCTTAATTGCAGCCTTTGGGCAATATGTGTTTTTTGTTTCATGTTTTTATTTGTTTTTTTATTCGGAATTCGCATAATTTTTGAAGCTCCTAACTCTAGGCTTGAATGCATGATGTAAGCTGCCTAATTTGTCTTCACCTTTTATTCATCGGGTTCGTCCGGTCCGGTTGCCAAATTTTCGCGCAACGTTTCTTGGCATTTGAATTTAGTTTTTAGTTTATTTTATTTTTAGTCATTCATTCATCATTCGATCACATTCGAAATTAAGTATCAAAAAATGTGGTTAACCACGTTGCTCAGAGTGCAACCACCCAATAAAAAAGTGGTGAACAAAAAAAAACAACAAAAAAACACAAAAACACAAAAAATGCGTTGATGACTAAACGTTATTAAGTGTAATGAAATTGAAGTACGCTTTGTACCCCTGACCCAGTAACAAGTTTGTAATAGGAACAACAACAACACACACTCAAATAATATGTGTATGTGTCTGTCTCTGTATGTGTGTGTGTGTGTGTGTGTGTGTGTGTTGTATGCTTTTCATATCTCATAAATATGCTTACGATTAGAGCCGCCAGCCGCCCGCATCTGAGTTGATTTTGTTAATAGACGACAATCGTGGCGCGACATTTAATCGCATAATCGCTACCACGATCACCCCCCACCCCCGCCCTCCCCTCCCCCACCCCTTCACTCACCATCCCCCCTTCCACTCTTGGCTTAAATGAGCCTCAAATGTGTGACTGTGTGTGTGTGTGTGAGTTTTTGTGTTAATTCGATAATTGTAGCATTTGCGGCAGGTACTCAAAAACTCAAAACTCAAATTGAGCTGCTCACAAAAAATGTACAGCGCAATTGGCCAAAGATTTGTTAGAGGGTGCGTTCACTTAACAGTTTCGATTACGTATCTGGTTGTGCTCAAAACTAAAGTTAAGGGCAAAAAAACACAACAACAGAATCAACAATCAATTTCAAACTAAAAAAAAATATTAAAAAAATAAATGGCTCAGCTGCCGTTTCACTTTTGAAGTGAAACTTTTGGCATTACATTGCCAAATGGCCATTGTCAGCTTGAAGTTGGAACTGAAGCTGAAGTTGGCAGCGCGACTTTAAATGATTTCATTTCACCCACATCACCCATATATGATGATGATGATGTTGATGTTGATGATGATGATGAGTATCATGAGCATCATCATATCCATCAAGCATGCGAATCATCTCGCTGTGATCTGTGAGTGCGACTCACAGCAATTAATAAACAAATGAAATGCCAACAACAATGCGGGTTCATGACCACAACACGACAACCATCATCCCTCTACCAACCTCTCCCCTCACCCACTTTCACACCCCCTTCGGTTGGCAAATTGCGTGCGCGAACAACTAAATTTCATGATGTGATGGGATTCAGGCGGCTGATCGCCTAGCTGAATGAAAGAGGAGAATCAGAGACGAAGACGGAGACGGAGACGGAGACATTGCTATCCCAGCACCAGATACCAGAGACATCAGACACCAGACTTCAAGCAAACCAAGATGCGTCTGCGCAATCAATTGAAAAGAACAAAAACAGCACGAGAGAGATCTTCTTTCTGCCATAGGCAATCCGAAGATTATATACCCTTGTTGATAGTCGACCAATCTGCTGACCGATTGTGCTATTTGTTATATTAGAGTTGATGTTTTCATAACAACAGCAAAAAAATGCAGTCTAAACTTTAGAAAATCACCATACAATTGGCTCCAAGGGTAGCTTAACTTCTTGTTCAGAAAGTATACATCTAAAGCATAGCTTGTTTTCTAAAGTTCAATGTCGATTTTTCTATGACTACATTAATATATTTAAGTTTAATTTCCAGAATGTTTTTTTGATATTCTAACATTAAAATAATTTTTTTTTTTCATTTCATAAATTTCAAACACAAAAAAAAAAATTTCCTTCATAATTTTAGGACATTTTCGGGATTAGAAATCTTTTAGAGTATTTGAAATTATATAAATAAATATGTGGGATTTTTTATTTCCGTTAAACCAACTTAACGACAACATTGAAATACCCTCGGCAAGGCAGTCAAAAAAAACGAAAAAAAAAAAACAAAAACAAAATTTAAAAAAAGCAGCCCTCATAATGGCAGCACCCCTTACCCCCCCCTCTCCGCCCACCATCCCCTACACTCCCATCACCCGCATCCCCGATCAGCAACAACAACATCATCTTAATGGATGCTTTGGCTCAACTGACAAATGAACAACGATTAAATTCCATGCCGAAAGATCAAATAATCGATACAAAAGACAGATACAACTATGATGAGATGATCAGGTAAGCATGATGCATGATAATCAGCTTCTTTATTCTACACGAGAAGGCTTTAGAAGTCATTTGCCAAGATTGTGAATCGTTTGCAATATGGATAGACACAGTAATTGAAAATATTAAATTAAAGCAAATGCATATTAAAAGTAATTGAAAACTTTATTTTATTTATTTTTTTTTTTTTTAAGTTTTTTAAGCACTTTTTTTATGCTCTTCAGTGCAAAGATCATCCAAGAACAAACAACGTCGAATGGAAAGGTTACCAACATTACTTTCAGGCACATTGAGAAATGTGTTGGACATGCTTCATCCCTTGGGCAATTACTTGACCCACACACACACACACAAACAGACACACAAACAGACACACATGCAAATGTGTCAGTGGAGCCATCTATTTGGCTGGAGCTGTCGAGTCGTGCAATAGATATTAATAATTATTGAATTATGGCTAGAAATACGTCAATGGCGATGGCGATGGCGATTAATGACAAACGACGACAAATCGTTTCCCGGCCGGTTGGGCAATCGTTTGGATCGATTGGTTGGATCGATTGGATCGTTCGATGGATCATTTGGGATCGTTGGGAATTGTCGTTTATTGTTCGCTGCTCACCTTTAACGTCAGTTTCGATCTATGAATTAATTTGTACCGCGTTTACCCAATTTGTCTATCGGTTGTCATTGTTGTTTTTCTTTCTGTTTTTTTTTTTTTTTTTAGTGCTGGCTTGTTTGAATGACAATTGAGGCGAGAGATATGATAAGCGGCTGGGAATGCGAATGAAAAATGAAATCGAAATCGAAATTGAAATTGAAAACGAAATCGAAATTGAAACCCAATACCAAAAACTGTAACTAAAAACCCAAAACAACATAAAAAATGCAATCAAAATTATGCGACAAACTGTGCGTCACTTAATGCCTTTTAAACCCATGCAGTGGGTATATTCATTTTATCATCGAGTACGTAACACAGTAAATTCTTGATCCACATCGACTTGTTCGTGTGTCTGTGCGCAATAATGAGTGAATGATAAATGAATCTTCACATTTATCCATCTATTTGCTGCAGCCATTTGTCATCGTTAGCCGGATCAGATTACTATAACATATAGCTGCATGGGAACAATCGGTGATAAGATGATTTCTGTAACTAAACCAAACTCCCATTCACAAATTTTTTGCGCATATTATTATGAAATCTGAATTTCCTTCCGGTCTGGAAGGGTATGCAACTGTCGGCGTGTCTAAGATCTGAGTTCTGACTTGTTAAATGTCTTATTTTATTGAATTTGCTGTTGTTGTCTGTTTTCACTTTTTGGCAAGCAGCCCATAAAGCGATTCACATTCCTGACCTACGACATATAGCTTATATATCGTATATATACACATACTTGACTGATGCGACATATATATAAATTTATATATACATATATTTGCTCACATCTGCCTAATGCGAAATGACGAAATGTTTTATATTTTTATTTCGGCCAGATATCAGTGGTTATGGAGGGGACTCATGATTCACTTTGCGACTTTCTTAGAACGCAATGATTAGTGCGGATGCGTCGCATGTATAAATATGCTTAAGCAATGAGTGTATCTGGGTATCTGGGTTCTTTGGTGGGGGTGGTAGACGACGGGTGCCACGTAATATTCAATAAGCGAAACTTTTAATGGGGCATTGCGGGAAACTAGAGTAAATTGTATGCTATTGCGAATAAGTGAGTCGAATTGATAGCTCAATGAACTTCTATATCTAATCAATAATTCATAACTTCAATAATAATGAAATATGCTAAAAGCTTGTGGAACTTCTATACGTATATATATATATATATATATATGTATATATAAATATAATCAATAATTCATAGCTTCTATAATATTTCAGTCAGTGCATAGAACTAACTAAATAACAGTTTATATGTATGTATGGTTTAAAAATATTCTTATTTATTTATTTAATTATAAGAAACGAAAAATTTGAAAATGAAAAAGATGAAATTAACAGTCAATAATTCAATTTCAATTTCAAATATATAAAATTAAAATATGTATTTATGATCAGAATCGGAACTATGGCTGACATTCGATCTAGTTTAATACTCTTAAAATGACCAACTTACATTTTCGGCCAAAACATTATGCCAAATCGCTTCTTTAATCTTTAATCTTAATCATTGATGTCAGTTTCTAGAAATTGCAATAGTCAACTGGAACTTACCCAATAGATTGTTGCGTGTCTGCAAAATGTTTTGTGTTTGTGTTTTTTGGAACCTAAAAGAAGAAGAATAACAAAGAATGTTAATAGGAAAACGTAAGAAAAATCCAGAAAAATTGTAATATATATATATATGTATATGAATATGTTCAAGTATTGTGTGACATCATCAGAAAAATGTGCCTACAGGTAGAAAACGGTAAATGGTGTTTTATATTTGCCTAATGTCATTGAGCGTTACACACACACACAATCACACTCACACACACAGTCACACACACATATATACACACTTAGCAAATAAGTCAATAAATATAGGCGTCAACTTGGCTCGAATGGCCTACGTAAATATGCGATGAAATGTGCGAAAAGCTACGAGTGCGACTCATGGATGAATACGCTGTGTGGACAGCAAAACGGACAGATTGAGATACTGACTGGAAGACAGACTGCCAGGCAGATAGACAGACAGATCGGCAGACATACATATAGAAATATATAGTGGAACAGAGGAGTACAACCAATACAACTCGTTGTCTTCGTGTAGGCTTGTTTCACAAACACACACATACTCACACACACACACACACAGCAATATGTTGGCAATAAGCTAAAAGCCAACAAATGTTTGACAAGCGGAAATGGCAAAAAGCTCAGCAAACACACGCAGCACACATCCAAAAACAGAATCGGAAGCGGAGCTGAGAGCACTCGGACTGATCCTGCCTGTCAGATTCCATTAGAAAGACTTGATATATATATATATATATATATATATATATATGAATACAATATGTTAAGGAGTCGAAATCATTTTGAATGCATAGAACATAAAATGTCCGTGTTTGAGACGGGTTTTTAGTTTTGCAATAGAATAGAATTGAATTTTTTTTTTTTTTGTTTAATTAAATCTTGTTTATATATTTTAAGTGAATTTTTAGCGGGCTCCCAATCGAGTGAAATGCATTTCAAAATCTTTCCAATTATAGTAAAAAGTTAAGTCCAAATGTGCTTGAAAATTTCATTTGTTTTGTGTTGTGGTCAACTCAACAATTATATATTTTAAATATATTTTAAACATAAAACATTTACCAATGACAGAGTCTCTCTATTAGAAAAGATGAATAAATTCGGAAATTCCAATGCGTTTCAGAATTAAAACTAAATTCATTGAGTACGCTCAAGCAAGGATAATGCTTAGCCTTGAAATTGCATTAGAATTTCAGTTAGAGGCACAACACACATTCGGTGGCAAATTCCAAGTGTGAACATAACCTCAACATCCGCATTCACAGCTCAATTGACAGGACTGTGAAAATTTGTATGGATGGATTAGCGGGAAATGTGTAAAAATACAGCGTGTTGAGCTGCAGGTAAACAGGTAAGGCTAGCAACAAGGTCATTGCCCAAAGGCCGTTAATGAACGGAGTGACCCTGATGTGTTGTTGCATTAATTGTTCACCTTTCGCTTGGTCCTTGATTCGACACGACTCCTGACCCCTGTGGTTTATGTGCGAGTGAGTGAGTGCGTTTGTCATATGCCTGCGCATGCGGTCAGCAAGGTCACCGCCCGAACATCTGACATGACTCAATCTCTAAATATGGTCACCATTCCACCCACCATAAAGTTTCATTGCTTTTAAATAGCTAACAAATGGCGTGCTAGGAATATGACTCATCGACTCATCGACTCAACCTCGAACCCCAAACCCAAACCGAAACCCCAAAGCCGAGACTCCAGACCCCAGACCCCAACTGGATAGCTTTACCTTTTGCAAGAATAGTTAGTTGACTTACAGCTGGCGGCTTTGTTCTAATGCACTTTAACTATGTATACAATGTTTGTTCGTGGAACACTTCATCACTTCACTTTACACACAACCTGCAGATAAATTTAATCACTGTTTGTTAAATCCACAGCAATCTCTATACAAATATATTAATTTTGACGGGTAGCGTTGACTACGAGCCGAGTCGAGTCTGTGAAAAGCACTGAGAGCTGTGTTGCAACAACCAGAGTGTTATATAAATACATTCATACATATGTACATATTCCCATATAGCCCAACTATGACTAGCTTAAGTTCGAGTGTTATCAGAGCAGAGTGTCATTTAGTATTTATATTTATATTTATTGTATGGTTATATATTATATGATTATTTAGAGTTATATATACATTGTATATAAATGTTAAAGCGCTAAAGAGTAATTAAACCAACTTGATTTTATAATGTTGATTATTTACTTTTGTTAGAGTTGCTACTAATCCAGCTTCTTCTAGCTATATCGATGACCTTTTATATCTTCTGATTCTAAGTCTAAAGCTATGCAAGATATGCGGCATTTGTTCCAACCGAACTTATATATATATATAGATATAGATATAGATATATATATAGATATAAATATAGATATTGAAATATGGGATTCACATGTTTTGCTCCACTGTGGAGCGACTTTTGCACCTTGCTGTATATGTGGGTACATAAACAAGCATAATTGCATTACATCCATAATGCATGCAGAAGTAAGTGGGTTTTGCAGCCTATTGCCCCATGCACTATATGCAGCCAAATTCCACAACACACACACAGAATTAGAGCGAGAGAGTGAGAGAGAGAGAGAGAGAGAGAGAGGAGACTCGTCAGATACTGGGTGGCCAGGAAAATGGATAACGGGGCAATATAATAACCATAATTTTTGCACCCATAAAGCACAGACACAGACTGGCAACCAGACAGAAAGACAGACAGTTAAACAGACAATCGAATAGTTTTATGCACAATCGCGTTTAGCATTTGATTTGTTTGACTGCGCGACACGCGAATCGATGGTTGCCACCCTACAACAGCAACAACAACAACAACAACAACAATAACTATCGAACTAAACTTACGTTGAATTCTGCGCTTACTTTTTGCTGCACGCAACGCAGACGCCAAAAAAAAAAAAGATACAATAAAAAAATTGCCAAAATCGAAAATGAACAACAATAACAGCAGCAACAATAACAAAAGCCGACGTCTATCGACAAGGAAGCACGTTATTATAACGGTAAATGTGCTAAATTTTTTATTCGTTTCGCTAAAGTGACGAAAAAACAACAACAACAACAGCAACAAAAAACACACACACACGACGAAAAAAAACTATAAAAAAATTTGGAAGAAAACACGAAACAACAACAACAAATGGCAGAAGTAACGGCAAAGACGTCGGCAACGACGCGACGCTGGACGCTGACGACGTCCGTGCAAAGCCGCAGACAAATCGCGAAAACTGGCCCGGGACGACAACCAGATGACTTTGGCAACAGCCAACACACAGCCGCCGCAAGGGTTGGCTCGGCCTCGAGCTCGGGTTCGGGTTCGTGTTCGAGCTGGGGCTCGGTCGCCAGCTTCGGCTTCGTGCGAACGCGCTCGTTAAGAGCTTCAGCTTCCGCGCAAGTCCTGCAGCACTTCAAGGCACCAACTAAATTCGAGCACCGAACAATAAACTATGCACTGGCAAATAGTGTCGCACACTGGGTCAAGAGTTGGCCAACGATAGCTCAACTTTTACCTCGATTATTATTACAATTGACAACGCAGACGATCAATTATTATACCATATATTTGAACAATTATCAAGTCCGGAATGGACAACTGTGCCCAGTAGCAGCTTGCAACACTGCAATTTCTGACTCTGTGCGTATGAGGCATATGTTGAAATTTAATATAAAAGATAAAAGGGTTTTTGATTTATCTTGGAAAATTACAATTTGAAGCAAATATTGTTTTTTTTTTTAACATTTCTCAAAGCAAAATCTAAGATAAAAATAAATGGCTTAAGGATGCAGATTATTTTGCTTAACTATGCAAAGGCTTCTGCTTCTCAAAAAGCTGCAAAAAGTCTTAAGATAGGTATGTATTCGAATACTTGATTCAAGCATAAGTAGTCATTTCATGTAACAAGTGTACTTTATTCAAGTTTTGAAAGACTGACTAAAGCCAATTTTGAAGTCGAAAACGATTTGTTTTTTTTTTGTTGTTGCGTTAATGACTCGTTCACTTAAAACACCTCATCAATTTAACATTTAACTTCACAAACCTCAAACTGAGCTTAACCATTGCGCAATTATGCGCCACTGTGCCTTTAACAGTGTCTCTCTCTCTCTCTTCCTTCCTCTCTCCCCCTGTCGAATATTATTGTAATCCACAAATCGCTATCTGTGTTGTTGTTTTTGGAAATAGTCGAATGGGGTGATGGGTACCAGGCCAGAGAAGGGAACGGGTAATGAGAACAGGGATAGGGCGCATGCGTTGCAAATAGAAGCAAACGGAACAAACGGAACATATGGAAGTCACTGCAAGACGTAAACTGCGACACAGTGCGTGTGTATTTATCAGCCTTTTTATATATGTATATAAATAAATATATATATACATATGTGCGGCTCTTGGCTTATCAGTTTGATTTCGTTCTGGTCGAATAGAAAGTTTGAGCAGAATTACCACACAGCAGCCAAACAGAGAGAGAGAGAGTGAGAGAGAGAGCACTTAACGTTGACAAATTTATCAGCAAATAATCCTCTCTCTGGCACCCACATACGCTCTCCCTTTTTCTCTCTCTTTTGTTCGCAGTCCTGCGTCCAACAGGCAAAAACAGCTGTCAACTGTTTATTGACAGACACCCGCATTCATTCCCCGCACAGCCCCCCTGCCTGTACCATCTCCATCTCCCTCTCCATCTCTCTCGCCAGTTGTTGCTCCCCGCTTTTGATCTTGCCTATCGAAATTTATCCTTCTTTTCTCCTTTGTCTTGAATGGTTTTTCATTAAGATTGTTGTTGTTGTAATTGCTTTTACTAGTGTGATTTGCTGATTGCAGTTTTTTCTGTTGTTTTAATTATCTGCGTCTTCCGTTACAGAGGAATTATCAATCAATTACAGTTACGTATATGTATATACATATATATTTATTTTGTAAGTGTAAATAGTTGTTCAAGTGTATTATCATCATTGGTCTCTGCTGCATTTCCTGGCATTTCCCCATAAAACATTTTGATGACTAGACTTAAACTGAATTTGAGAATGATTTAGCATAATAATACTGTGTCAACTGTTGCTCGATTTTTTCAGTTTTTTTTTGTTTCTAAGAAAAATTTCACAAGGCTAGCTAAAACTTTACAGCTTACTTTCCCGTATTCTTTTTGCAATACACTCACGGAAAATAACAGTAATTTAATGTTCCAACTGAACTATAAAAATTGATAAATTCACATTTGAAAAAAAATGCAATAAAAAAAGGAGCTCACACTTTATCGAAGAGTGTATGCAAAGCAGATCTTTCAAATCAACAAGTGCGTGTAAAGTGAATGTTCAAGTTGCGCAAGCAACGCAATAGATAACAACAGATAAGCCCACTAATAGTGAGATTAGGGAGAGCTTGAGGTTGAGCTCTTGATATGTCTCAGCAAGTGACCCACAGATAGCCAAAACAAAGGCCGCTTTATCTTTTAGGGGAGTTCGCGTTTTACTACAAAAAAAAAAAAAAAACGCTATATATAAAATATTAATATCTCTTTTTGTTATTGGTGTCGCTTAAACCGAGTTTCGCACAGATGTTGCTTATCGAGTAGGGTACTCCAAGAAGAAGACAAAAAAAAGGGCAAATAAACAATTGAGATCGCTGCAATCAAATCAAACATGCTACATGTGTAACGGCACTTTTCGTTGTTCGCTGCTTTCGCTGAAATTCACAGCACACATTTTGGCAAATAGCGGTATCAAAACAGCCATCAAAGTAAATATTGCATAAAACATACAAGAAACAAGAAACATTAAAATATTTACTGTTAAACGCACCTTTTTTTGAAATCGCTTGGAACCGATTGCGATCGCAACTCTATTAATGTTAATTCTTTCAAATCGAATGGAAATCCAAATTCAAACACGGTGCGAATTCACACATCAAACAAACAAATGGCAATATACATAAAAAGAAACACACACACACACACTTAAATTTTCATAAATATTTATGAATGATTTATTGTTGTTGTTTTTTATATACAATTTCGCAGCTAGTAAATTTATTAATTTCAATTTTATGTTTCACGCCAATTTGTTTGTCATCTGAACAAGAAATTTGCAGAGGCCCGTGTGCAGTTCGTTAAATTATTCGACTTCGATTAATATTGTTAATGTTTGAATTTTTTTAATTCATACACAAGCACAAAACAAAATTTTATCAAAAAAAAAAAAAATAACTAACAGAAAACGCCGTCGGTGATATGCGCTTAACGGTTACGCACATACAACGGTACACGCGATTGATAAGCAACTGAAGATTGGGCGCGCGAGCCCCACCAATGTGCGACCAGGCAGCAGTTGGCACGAAAATACCGCAAGCCCATTGTGCCTTGGTGCTCATTTTCGAGCTGGTCACACAATGTTAACTGCTACCACTGCCAACAGCAATGTTAACAGCGCTGCTCCACACTTAACACTTAAAATTCTGTAAATGGCTTGGTGACAAATCTTAAAGATATTGAAAAATATAATTTAAAAAAAAGTATACCGTTACATTTAAATTTGTGACTTAATATAAAAATTAAAGAAAATATATCCGGTAAGTAAAAAACAATGAATGCCAAAAAAAAAATAGAATTTGCCTTACCCCAGATGGGACTCGAACCCACAATCCCCGGCTTAGGAGGCCGATGCCTTATCCATTAGGCCACTGGGGCTCGTTGGCAGTGTTGACAAAACTCGGGCAAGCGCTACGGCAAGTGCGTGAAATACAACAACTACAAGGCACACACGAAAAAAAAGTCCACACAGTTGTTCAAATACAAATAATAAAACATAAGACGAAGTATTTTTTTTTGTTGATATATTTGTCTTTTTATTAACATTGAGAATCGTTTAAGTTTAAGCATATGGAACGTTTGACATCGATTTTTCAAATCATATTTTGAGTGGCTCGACCGCTCGGAGCTAATAAATTACTAAAACAGAATAAAAAAAATAATAATAATAATGAAAACATTTGATGATTACAATAATTTGGTTGGCGCATAAATATAACTAAATAATTAAATGGAATGGCGAATGTGGAATGAATATGGATAACTTATAATTTACATGTTGCACAAATAAATAGATGACAGCTGGAAAATAATGATGACGATGATAAAGATGATAATGATCTAACATACTCTATTATACATCTACACATATACATATAGATAAGATAAGATTCAATTAATTGGGCATATCCCCATCAACGTCCTGCCAAAAGGGTTCGGAGAACGAATCCGATTCGGTGTCCTCCTGGGGCACAGCCGGCGAAGATAGCTCCAGTGCCTCATTCGATGTCTCATCGCAGTCGAGCAGCCAATCGTGATTGGGTGTGCCACACGGCGTTGCCATTGTTGCCACATTGCTTGCCACATTTGTGCTGGTGCTGCTGTTGCTGCTACTGTTCTCGCTCGTCTTGATGATGCTGCTCCCGCTGCCGGCCCGCGCCGCTTTCGTCAGCGCATTAATCCCATCCAAGGCCCTACGGAATGTGGGATCCAGCCTACAAAATCCCCATCAAAAAATAAAAATAAATAAATAAAAATTATTAAACAAATTATAATCGTAGAATTATTATTATGTTTAAATAATTGCTTATTTTTAGTAAGTATTTAACTATGATGAATTAAAGCATGCATATTCTATAACCGTGCAAGATATTTACCAGGAAGCAGGATATTATTAGAATCCACCTTCTTACAACATTCTATAGTTCTAACTCTTTAACTACCTTTCTTCTTTTTTTTTTGGGCGTCAAGAAATTTTCTTAGCAATTTTAGGAGGAGGTTTCCCATAATGTTACTAAACTAAATTGGACATTTTTATAACTATTTCTTTAAAATTGTGGCACATACATAAATAATTTTTATCGATTTGCAGCAGCAGGTATATCGAATTTTTTTCATTCAACGATCTATTAGGCCGGTTACAAATTTCGTATACCTTGCAAGCTACAAATCGAATTTGGTGATTATAGCCTACAAAGTGTGTTATCGAGATGCAATTATCGATGTTATCGATATAACATCCGACGAATTTGTATGGCCAGATTCAAGTATCTCGCCTTATACAGAGGAATAAACTCTTCTCTAACTGCGCTAATCGAGTATAAAAAAATCATAAGCTTTTCTTTATAAGAGAAAGAGAGAGATAGTGAGAGAGAGAGAGAGAGATAGTGGGAGAGAAAGAGAGAGAGAGAGAGAGAGAGAGAGAGAGACTGACCTGAGGGCCAATGTGAAAAAGTGTAGAGCTCCATCAAGATCCTTTTCTGTGCTGAGCATCTCGGCGAGCATGGCAAATAGTTTTGGATGCGGATAGTTGGTGACCTGCTTCCTCAGCAGGACAATCGCCTCCCTGGGTGTGCCCTCGTATTGATAGATGCCGGCCATTAGTATAACGCCGGGCATATAATGCTCATCGATTTGGAGTGCCTTTTCCACCAATTTGCGTGCGCTTCTCTTCCCCTCCTGATTGGTAAAGTTGAACAAGGTGCCACCGAACATGGTATAGCTGCGCGGCGAGGTGCGGAAATAGCGTACGGCTAGGAGGCACATGCTCTGTGCCTCCTTGAACCACTTCAAGCGCAAATAGCTGGCGACCAATCCCTTGTAGATCTCAAAGCGATACGGTGCCAAGCATTGGGCACTGCGGAGCACATCGATCGCATCCTTGTGGCGACCCATCGTCCCAAACAGTTTGCTGCGTAACAGCATCGCCTCAATGTTACGTGGATCCATGGTCAGGCAGCGTTCCGCAAAGATTAGAGCCCGATCGAAACGGGAATTCATGTACGTCAGCTGGCCATGGAGAAACCAATGGGCCGCTGTGAACTCAACAAGTGTCCCAAGACGCAGTGGTGTTATCAGCTTCTCCTGTTCGGGCCGCTTCTTGCCATTGTATTGATAGACAACGGACAGAGCACAGAGCGCATCCATATTGTGGGCATTGATCATTACGGCCATGCTCAGATATTGCTCCGCCTTCACATAATTACCATAGTAATACAGGCATTGGCCAATCTTCGTTAGCAGCTGCTCGTTCTGGCGGAACAGGGTCGTATCGTTCAGCTGCTGGAATGTATTGGCCGCCTCCAAGTGCTTGCAGCCATACATCTGGGCATGACCCTTGATCCAGCTGCTCAGCCACTCAATGTTCTTCGGCATCGTTGCAGCTAAAACAGATCAAACAGATTAAACAGAGATTAGCTTAGATTAAATATATAGATTTGGATATTTTTAGACGAGATTGAACTGAGATCTATCTATCTATACTGTCCACTTCCATGTAATGTCCATAATACACACCTATCTATTTTGTATATATCTTAAATCTGAACATTCATATAATACACACATATCTTAATTAAAATAGGATTTAACTGGCATCCACTGTCCACTTCCATAACACCTATATCTATATATAACTTAACTATCAACTAGAACTATTCCTTGAGCTACTTTTCCAGCTACTCTTCAAATATTATCCATTTGTCTTTTATGTTGGTTTTTGTGGTTTGGAACACGCACCATTTACAACAAGAGAGTGAACCTCGTGTCCTTCGATGCCTAGTTCGATGAGGGCCTCGATGGCCGTCAGCGACATTGGGCAATCGGGCAGGACATCCTTGTAGGCGACGGCAATCTCCTTCTTGCTAACGCACCGTCCATGATGATGCAGTAGCTTGGCCAGCAGCAAATTGAGGCGTGGCGTGCGCATCTTAACCGCCTCCAGTGTGCTAATGGCCATGTTGTATTCGCCCAGTTCGCGATAGCAGACAGCAATCTTGTAGCGCAAATCGGTGTCCTGAAATTGCGGATAGGAGCTCTCGATGCCGGTTAGATAGCTGCTCTTGTAACGGACCATTGCCTTGCGCTGTTGGACGACAGCCTCCAGTTGCTGGCAGGCAGTGCGATAGTTGTGCTCCTTGTAGTGAGCATTGCTTAAATACAGCCGCACCTGATATTCCGTCTCCAGTGTGGCCACATTGCGATCATTTTGCAGCAAACTGCAAAGGAGACTTGCCTGCAATATTCCAATTAACAATTCCCAAATCATCTCAAAATGGCGTCAAGCTGCGAGCTGATTGCAATGCTTCTGGCGGAACACTTACCGTGGGCACAACGCACTCGTAGAGCCCGTAATCGTAGAGCTTCTTCACGTTTGAAAATAGTGCGCTTTCCATTTTGATTTTGTTACACGCTCGCCAAACCAAATTGACAATAACGGTGCATTGAACTCTTTCCTCTCAGCATCGATCAGGTCAAGTCCAACCCACGAACTCGATGCAATTTCGCCACTGCTGCTGCTACTGCTGCCTGCTACTGCCTGCTGCAAAAACTGCATTTAGTTTTTTTTTATATCGTTCATTGACGCAGTCGCGAACCTTGCTCCGATACATCGATAACAATTGCTATCGAATTGAGAACTGAGTAAAATAACAAATGAATAAAGAATAACTGTGCAAAAAAATAAAATAAAATGCTATACGCAACGGCACTGATGAGGTGCCTCCGTGCCGCCTCCTACTCCTCCCGCTCGTACACCTGCTTCGCCTCCGTCTCTGCCGCATCCGGCATGCAAACGCACACTTGTCGACTACTTAAATTCAACCGGCACTTGGGAAGCACAAGCATAACGCAGCCCAAGGGGACCATCAACGAGGTCGACAACGACACCGCCACCACAGCCGTTCCGAAGACAAAGACTGGATTCGCGGGGGGCGTGAAAACACTGCCTTCAGTCGATGAGCCACTGGAGACGACGGCCGCCATGTCGCCGGGTCGAACGCGTGCGTTGCGCAAGAAGCGTCTGGCAATCGATGAGCTGTCGGCGCTGGGCTTCCTCAATACACGTGGCTATACCACGGCCGATGAGTACAAACTGGAAGAGTTACATGCGGCACTCAAGCAACAGAATCTGTACGAAACAAAGCGTTTCTTCTCCACCGACAATCTGGGCGTGGAGCAAAATGTCCTCTACGTGACGGCCAAATATCCGATCGGATCACAGCCACGCGAGATCTTCTTCTTTCGAGAGGGATCCGTTGTGCTCTGGAATTGCAATGACATCGAAACAAACAATGTACTCAATTTCTTGCGCAGCTACGAGCGTGAATCATATGTGAGTGCCTTGGTCCATGGCGAGTGCGAGGTGATGCCCTACACATACATTGCCCCGACGGCCATTGATGTGGAGGGTGATCTGGTGGCGGACAGTAGCGATTTGAATGTCGCATCGCGTGCCTTCTTCCAGAATGGCAAATTCTTTGTTACGCCCGATAGCGATAATTTCCTGTATAAGTATACATTCTCCAATGCCATTGCCCAATCTATAAAGTTGGGCATTTGGGAGGCGACATTGGATCGTTATATTGATTCCATGGAGTATCTGACAGAGGATTTGAAACGTGGCCGACGATTGCGAATCTCGCGTGCCTCGATGCTGCGCAAAACGGGCGAATTGTTTGCCTTGAGGCATTCAATCAATTTGTCATCGGATCTGTTGGATGCGCCCGATTTCTACTGGGATCGCGAGGAGCTGGAGGGACTCTATCTGCAGGTGTGCTCCTATTTTAGCATCACACGCCGCACCAAGGTCATGAACGAGAAGATCAATCATTGTGTCGAACTGGCCGAGCTGGTGTCCCACAATCTCAACGATGCCCATCACATTCGACTCGAGTGGATGATCATCATCCTAATTATGGTCGAGGTGGGATTCGAAATATTGCATTTTGCCGAGGGCGTATTGCATAAGAGCGATCCAACCCTCCACGCCAGTCCCTTTCCCATAGCGGAAAGTACTGCCTAAGAGATGTACAAATAAATAAATATGTATTTGCATTCTTTCTATTTTTTTTATTAAAATGGCTAAATTGTTTCAATCACTTATTCATTTATGTAATCTAATTCAATTTGCGCGCTACACTTGCAAGTATCGATTATTGTATCACCCATTACACCATTTACGCCGATGTATTCAAATCACCGATAACACAAGCATCATCATCAACGGCTGTATTATTATATCGAACAATTATATCGCCCACTACTACTCGATGTATTCAAATTCGATTTTCTCATCGATAACAATGATAACACAAGTATCGCCGTCATCATCAGCTGTAGTTGCGACTTGTGCAACAAGATTTAACGTGCACGGGAAGTAAATCGCACATATTGTGACTAAATAAAAAAAAACAGGCAAACAAAAATGAGGCTGACTTTAATCAATTTGTTCAAGAAAACGGTGCCCGGACACATATTCCGCGGCAAACGTCGCCTCGTCAAGCCAGTCAGCAAACAGGCAATGGACACGCTGAACCGTGAATATGAGCGTCAGGAGCAGATCATGTTCTTGCTGCGGCATCCTTATCTCACACTGGTATTTATTATCAATAAAACACTGCATATATACATATATATATACGGATATAGCTAACCATAAACTCCATTGCTAGGAGCAATCATCGGGACATGCCAAGGAGCTGCAGAAACGCGACAAGCTGGTGGCAAAATGGACGGATGAGCAAACACGCAGCAAGATGAAGCCACACATTACCATCGAGGAGCGTCTGCAGCACCTCCGTGTCAAGGAGGCGTGGGATTAGGCATTTAATATTCCGTTTGTTTTATCCATGCTTAAATAAATATTATACTAGATACTTATGTAATTAAACGCAAGATTCGTCCCTCCATCATCTCTGATGCCACAATCAACTATGTATATATGCACTCACGTCTGTCTGTTGAGCTTTATAAGTCTTTACATAAGATCGATATATAACTGTCATACTACTAGAAGAGAAATTTACATTTGAATTTCTCTAGTCATTATAAGACATATGCCAAAAAACATATATATATATGTATATAGCCGTATATAGATTGTCTTGAGCGTACTCCTGACATTACTCTCTTGCGCTTTTGTAAGCTGTTCCTTGGCAGGATTGGGCATATGTGGAAATGAAGACTGTGGCTCTTCCATCTGTAGATCTTTATAGAGTATTGGTATTACCGCTCACTCTCTATTCCATAATTAGGGTCTTGCAAACTTGACTTCACACATCCATGAGTGGTTATAGATCTAATGAGATTCATATTTCTTTCTCGTTTTTATTAATCTGATAAAATTTTGTATATAATATATATATATATATATATATATATATATATGTATATATATGTGTGTGTATATATGTAAGCATGTATATTTTTGTATATTAATATGAAATATGTTATGTACATATGCAGGCATATACATACATACGGATCATCGGTGCGATATATATGTATATATTATGTATGTATATATCCTGTATGTATATGCATGTAACATGTTTTCTAGGCGCACGCTCAGAACAACTCCGGCAGTTTCGTTTCAATATTCTCTAATCTTTATTTAAAACTTAGTTTTTGCCAATGCATCGGTATTTGTATCTTATGTTTTTCATTTTGTTTTTGTTTTATGCACAAGTTCAATTTACTTTTAAAAAGCATTTGTTTTTTATTTTGTTAACATTTGAAAAGGTCGGCGCCAATTGAAAAATCAAATTTTCCAAAAAATGGTACTGAGATATTACATGGGTCTTGCTGCGGTTTTTTTATTCATTTTTTTTTTTTTATTATACGAACAGGATCACAAGAGATTCGTAGCAGTGTTCTTGTTCAGTTTTTTTCTTTCTATAATTTATTTCTATTCTGTTTTTGTTTTTATTTTGTTTTTTGTAATACAATGTTTTGAGTGCCTAAAGTTTCATATCGAGCTAAGAGCGTATGTGTGTTGTGTGTGTGTGTGTGATAGATAGAGTATTAAAAGCGCATGTGAAGCCAAAAGTGTAGGGTATACATTGTGGTGTGTGTGTTTGCTAGCGGTTAAAGTTGCGCGCATAACCTCAATAAAACATTTTGTAACAATTTCTAAATAAACTTTTCCTCTCTCTCTCAAAAAAAAAAAATATAGATATATTGTATATATATGTGTGTGTGTTTTCGTATATAAATATATATATATATATATGCATATTTGTTGTGTGTCTGTTAATATATATACCATATTCATAGTTGCATCAGCTTCCGCCAGCCATTGAGTTGTTGTTCGTGTGGAAATCGAAATGGAAATCAAAATCAAAATCAAAATGGAAATCTCAGCTCTCACTCAATCCGCACTCAATGGCGCCGCGTTGATCTTTTTGCCGGCGGCTGATGCTGGTGGCGATGGCAGCGCCACGTCCGTTAGCTCATCATCGGGTATGATGTGTGACCGCTTCACATTCTGCACCACATCCACATCTAAATCGTCATTCACATCGACATTCACATTCAAATCCAAATCCATATTGCCGTCGCCAGCAAGATGCGCTGGTGATTGTAAGAACAACGCTGGCTCCTCTGTGCCAATGGTTGTGTTTGCTGCTCCTGTTGCAGCTACAGCTACAGCTCCAGCTCCTGTTCCTGTTCCTGTTCCTCCTCCTGCAACCGATGCTGTTGAGCCGCTGCTGGGCAGAGGTGGCGGCGTGCTGGATAGCATGGCCACTGGTGAGGCGCTCGCAGTCGCCGCAGCAGCCCCATCGCCCATGCCACGCTCCCGTTCACTGCCGGCGACAATAGCTGTGGCCATCGACGGGATTAGACTATTCTCGCCGCCGCCGCTGGGCGTCATCGGTGAGTTGGGCAACGGCGAATCGATCTGCTGCTGGCTAAACTCCTGATTGGGACTCTCGCGCGTAAAAAGACCCATTTTGGATTCGGCTGCGCCAGCAACTGGGCCAGCCATGCTACCTGCGGAAGCAATGGCGGCGCCCTCGCTATCGGTACTGCTGCTAATCAGGGAATGAGCAACAGTCGGCGCTGCCGGCCCACTGACCAGATGCGGCGGTGCATGCAACGGCACATGCTGATGCTGCAGATGCGACTGCTGTGGATGCTGATGCTGTTGCTGATGCTGCTGTTGCTGCTGCTGGGTGACATGATAACGGGGTATGTCCGCTTTGCGCCACAACGTTATCTCCTGCTGTTTGAAGTAGCGTCGATCCTCAGTGTCCATCAGCACCAGATTGAGAAAATACTTGACTGAGAACTTCTTATTGATGTCCCGCATTGTCGGCGTCAGATTGTAGCCAGCAAGGAATACACGTATCGGGATGCTCTCACCTTTAACGGGCGCCCCATCCATTATCTCGTATTTGGCGATCGTTTCGTTCTCGGTGAATATGTTCGGGCCGCTGCCAGTGGATTCCCGTTTAATGATCGCAATCTCCATGTGCTTGATCTTGATGCGTACGAGCAGAAAATAGATTTTACCAATGATCGTATCCTTCAAATGGTATTTGCTCTTATTATATTCGAACTCGATGTGCAGGCAATCCTCTATGCCGACCTCCATTTTAATGGGATTATTCGTTTCCGGATAGCTGCAGAGTGTGTGCACAGCAATGTCCACTTCACGTATAATATCGCTAATCCTACGCACAATTGTCGCACGGAGTAAGTAACGCAATCGCACATTGGAGCCGGCATAGACCTCAAACTGTTTCTCCACGTTCGGAAAATCAAAGGGATAGCTGTTGTTCTGTATGAGATCGCCGGGACGCGCCAGCGCCTTGGCCAAACATTTGAACTCATGAGTACTGCCCCGATCATAGAACAATTCAATTTGTCCAATAAACTCAATCTTGATGCCCTGGTGTTCCAGTTTGCTGCCCGGCTTCTTTAGCGTTACATTTACCTACAAAAAATATCAACAATAAAAAAACATAAATATATATATATATATATATATGTATATATAACAATTATCCACACAGTGGAGCACAGTGGTCGCTTTTAGAACTTTACAAATCTCCCTTGCATAATTTGATTTAAATTTGATGATGATTTAATTATTTGCCGCCAATGCTGATAACCACTGTGCAGATGTGGATGTGGGGCAACGGAATTAAGCGGAAGTCGCTATCAGCTGCTACCAGTATATCATTGGATTACCTTGCCGGATACCGTTTCGCCGTCATAGAAGAGCAGCATTTTTTCCACTTTGCCATCCTCGCCCTTGACCTCGGCGGTTTTCTTATTCTCGGCTCCATCAAATACAATTTCGATTTCGGCTGATTGGCCAAAGCCCAAGAAATTCATAATTGATAAATTGTTTTGCTTTTTTTTTTTTTTTGTTTTTCTGCACTTTTGTCACACTGTCTTGAGTGGCTTAAGAGGGGGATTGCGGGACACAGACGGGGCTGTATTGCTCTGGTATTGGAATGTTTATGTTGTGGTTGGTAGCTTTAAAGTATTCAGCGCGCCCCAACCCTAATGCTATCAGCTTTATTATTATTGTTTTTGTATTTGTTATAAAACTTTTACGTGTGCCTTCTGCGCCTGCAACTTTAATTTATTGGGCGTTTTTGTGTGAGTGCTGGCTGCTGATGGTGTGTAAAATGTTTTTTTTCCTAATCGATGATAAGTATCGAAATATCGCGACTATAAAATCGATAACCGATATATATATATATCGATGACATCAGACGCTGACATACACTAAATGCAAAGTAGCCCTGGCTACTGTTAACCTGTGCACCCCTGACAGTGTATATTTGAATTTACAAAAGAAATATTATGATTGTAATTGATAAAATCGTACACAGAATCCTAAAGTTTACATTCTTAGAAAAACTTGTTTAATAATCACAAAGTTGCATTTGTTTTATAAATCGACTAATTATATTAATTAGCTTTGATCTGTGATTTGAAGAAGCACAAATTAATAATATATAAAAATAGAAAAGTACATTTGCTTTGCACATATGTTTCTCATTAAATCTCATATTTTTATACCGTGTGAAAAGCAGTAAAGGAGATTTGAGGATGGATTTGGAATCAATGAAAACTACGTATCATGATCAAATAGGTATTCTTTACGCTATTTCGTTTAGTTTCGAAAATTTCTTAAATAAATTAAGCATAGATAGAAGAAAAATTCTTAGTAGGCAGAGACTTTTCCTTAGTGTGCATAAGCTATGGGATTTTAGTCTTTTATTGTAAAAGTAAATAAAACAAAAAGAGGCAAATTTTTTATTTTCAATTGTAAATTACCAAAGAATCTTTCAATTGGAATATGAGCTAATAAGTAACATTAAGAAAGTGAACAAAAAAAAAACCCCCCGGCACTTGTGAAAATACAGATCATAGATAACGGATAATTATGCTGGAACTCGATCAGCCTAAGCAGCCCGGGATGCCCAGTATTACAACAATTTTCGAGGTACTCGGCATGCCCGAATTGCCGGAGATGATCAACTCATCATATTGCATTTTCTAAATGAACGTTACAGTTACAATAGATGTGTGTGTTTAGACTATCTGTTCAAATCGAATTCCTTTGCTACCACCAAATTGCACGGAGTTGTATGGACTTGAACACAATCCTTGTTGACAGTACGCCATGCGCCAAGCCAAGTGCAAATCGTATTAATTGCTCGCACTCAATGGACTTGGACTGTCGAGTAGGGCAGTAACAACGGCTTCGAAGTCCTGGTATTTAAGGATATTTGTTGTTCGCATTGCTTAAATGCAGTCTGGAGATTTGGGGTCCTGGGCCCATGACCTTACCTCTAAGAACACGAGGAGTTTTTCATATAGATTATACATATACAAATATATACTTTTTGATGTAATTACGTATATTGAACGACTAATTATGCTCATTGTTGTTATTAGCGTTTTCACTGTGATTTATTAACTTAACGATGAATGCAAAAGAGCTGAGACACAGATTGTTGTTGTTGTGTCTCTATGTACATTATGCACACAGAACTATACAGTAAACATTGTTTTTTTGTTTTCTTAACAGACTTAACAGACTCGCGATAATAAAAACAGTAGTTGGTAAGTGTGTTATTTTTTTTTTAATGAACTCCAATTAAAGCGTGTCCACGCACATGAGAATATTAAACCAAATGATGAACTGCATCCAAGTGACCAAAATTCAAATAGAGACAAACACACACACACACACAAATGCTGGACCACGCACACACCCGCCCACAAAATTCCGACACGCCCATATCTCCCGTAATTTAAGAGCTACAGTTACCAAACTTGGAAGGATAGTTACTAGGAAACTCTTTCAACATTTTTGTTCGGCCACGCCCACTACCACCCCCAAAGTTTACAATAAACTATATATACAGCAATTTAAAAGGTAAACTTGGACGGTAGATCACTAAAAATCTCCTTCTAAGTTCGATATATCTTGGCTACTGTTCGTCATCAGAGGTAGATATTTTAAATAAGTGTTTAGTATACCACGCAGTGCAATTGAAGTTTATATAATTATCTAAAAACTAATCGAATATTGATAAATTTCAAATACACTTTTTTGTTTAAGATTTTTTTTGGAAAAACTGTGGTTTATTGTACAAAACATACACATAATTTGAATATTGAGCAAATTGTTGGTATATCAACTTGTATATGTATATCATTTTATATATATATATAAAAAAAAAATATATATATATATATATAAATATATTTATATACATACATGAATATGTGTGTGTGTGTGTGGCATGATTTAACAAATACTAACAATTCGGATGGGCACATATAATATGACAATATAATACTAAGAATGAATCTCTTGTTGCATAAGCATAGTAAGTGTATATGTGTGTGTGTGTGTGTGCATATGTGTGTGTGTGTGTGCGTGTGTGTGTGTATATGTGTGTGGATTTTGGATAAATTTTAGCGCACTTTGGGCAACGGCTCACTGAGCATTGCCGTCCAGGCCTGACGATTTGTCGCGTCCTCAATGTGATTGCGTCCCAGACACTTGCCCTGCGAAATGAGCTCCGCAAACTGGGCAACAATGGGATCTCGTCCGCAGGAGGCGACTGCTGTCACCGTATCGGCATCATTCACAAAGTATGCAATGAATTGCATCGTTTCGAGACTGCCATCGATAATGACATCCTTGTAGGCACCATAGCCCGCATAGCGTATGCCCTTGCCAAAGAGCATGGTGAAGAAGAACGGCACCGCCTCCGATTTCTTGACGCTGCCGCTCATATTGATGGCAGCGATGCGGCCGTGGTACTGCGCCAGCTGATAGTGTCCAATGTTGACGCGTGACTGGGCCAGCGAATAGATGTGGGCATTGGCTATATCGCCGCCAACATAAACATCGGGCACATTTGTCTCCAGGAAATCGGTGACATCCACCGAACCATTCTTGTTCAGGCGCACACCCGACTTGGCCATAAACTGTGTGTTCAGCCGGGACCCGGTGCCCATGATGAGCAGATCACAGGGTAAACGCGTCCCATCCACCAACTGTACCTCGGTCACCTTGCCATCATCGCCGCCAATTATCTGATCGATGCCACTCTGCATGATCATTTTCACATTGTTGTCCACATACAGTTTGAGGACACGGGCGCCAATCGCCTCGCCAAAGGCCGCTTTCAGTGGGACATTCTCGCGACCGATACATGTGACGCTGGCCACCTTGGAGACGAGACCGGCTGCTGCCTCGAGCGCAATGAAACTGGAGCCCAAACAGACAACATTCGTTTGTGGCGTGATCAGTTCGAGGATGCTCTGGGCATCGGCATATTCACGGATCGTTTTCACATTCAACAGATCGGCACCGGGAATCGGTGGCTTGAAGGCGGCACAGCCGGTGGCAATATAGATCTTATCGTATTTGACCACATAACCATTGGAGCAGTGGAGCTCCTTTTGGGCGGTGACCAGCTTGTCAGCGCTAACGCCCAGCCACAGCTCGATGTCGTGATCCTTGTAGAATTGCTCGGTGCGGAATTGCAGGCTCTCGATGCTAACGTTCATCGACTTGGAGACCTTAACCCGATCGTACGGCAAATACGGTTCGCGACAAACGAAGATCAGGCGACCGGTGTAGCCCTCCTGGCGCAGTGCCTCCACGCATACGGCGCCCGACGGGCCGCCGCCAACGACAATGAAACAGCGTTCGTCCTGCGGATTCCGTTTCACCATTGACTTGAGACGCGCCGATTTCTCCAAATCGGTGCGCTTGATGCGCACCATCACCTGGCCATCATCGCTGACATTGACCTTGTGGCAGGGCAGCGAATCGATGCCCGGAAAGTCCTCAATGTCGCCCGTCTCCAAATTGAAGCAGGCCCCATGCCAGGGACAACGAATCCGACCCACGCCCAATGCGCCCGTCTTCATTGGTGCACCATAGTGGGTGCACTTGGCGCCAAGTGCATGCAGCCGTCCATTTTGCTTCACCAGCAGAACGCTGGTGTCCTCATTGAACTCCACCTGCTTCAGCTCGTTCTCCACCAGCTCCGTGGCCAGACAGACGGCCACTGGTTCAGTGTATTCGGCATCTATCTCGTCCGACATTATTGTTGTTGCTGTTGTTGTTGTTGCTACCTTATCGCACTTGGATTGATACGAACCGACGGCACCTGCGCAGAGTAAGAGAAGAAAAGAGTGTGAGAGAGACAGAGAGAGAATTGTGAAGAGTGGTTTGTATTTTGAATTGATTTGATTTGATTTTTTGATTTTTATACTGGTTTAGCTTGTTGTTCTTGTTGTATTTGTATGTGTCAAATTTGAAATTCGTTTTTCCCGTTGTGTCGTTAAATGGATGATTTTCATTTGATGATTTTTGAGACCCAGACCCGAAAATTCAAGAAAGAAAGTCGAAAAGTC
Organism: Drosophila setosimentum; assembly: GCA_035043505.1. Classification (NCBI taxonomy): domain Eukaryota; kingdom Metazoa; phylum Arthropoda; class Insecta; order Diptera; family Drosophilidae; genus Drosophila; species Drosophila setosimentum. Next base: position 9,346,751 of record JAWNMY010000090.1, on the reverse strand, counting down.
TAAAAGTCTCCCCACGCCCCACTTTGCTCCGATTCAAAATTGAAGTTGGGCTCGTGTCGCTACGTGTTTATGTGCGTGACACGAATACAATGGCGTGCTCGTGTTTGGAAATAATCTAAGAGTAGAGAATACAGAATACGAACCTATTATATAAATGATATATCTATATAATATATAGCACTTAGTCTACAGAAATTGAAAAAGAAATGCATTCATTTGACAAGCATCCAATTTCGCTGCTGTCGTTTTTCGAATATTAATACAATTTTTTAATGTTAAGGATTTTTGTTGAAAATATATAGAATTTGTGTTAGTCATACAAAATAATTAAATAAGATATTTGATATATGTTATTGGTTGGTTTTTTTTTTTTGCTCTGAAGCACTTGGAATTTGTGAAAGTCATACAAAATGATATAAAAAATATATTTATAATTAATTGTGATGCGAAAGACAAATCGAAATAAACTAAGTCAAGATAATTAATTGAAAATGTGCGCATCTCTAGTTAGAAAGCAAGCAGAGAGCAGAGATGAGAGCCCTGAGCCCAGATCACCCAGACGGCTAGTTGGACGACTTGGCTAAATGGCTGAGTTGGCCGAGTTTGTCAGTTGAAAACATGTGGTGGTCGCGTCGAGAACTTGTTGGGCTGCTGCTTAGCACGGTTGTCTGCCTGCTGGGCGTGGTCAATGGAACGAAAAATGGAGCCAGTGGCCCGAATGAAGCTGTCACCAGTGCCAGGCAACAGCTGCAACTGAAGCTAAACGCACTGCATCTGCACAAGCAGCTGCTGCAGGCGGAAATCGAACGATTGTATTTGGGCAACATAACGCCGGAAACACCGCTGCTGTTGGAGGAGCTGCAGCAGCGACAGCATCAGGTCCAGCTGCAGATCGAGCGGCTGGAGGGGAAGGTACTGCATCGTCAGGATGCACAGCAATTGGCACTAAGCCTGACCGCTGACTTTGAGTATCTGCAGCATAAGCTGGACGAGCTGAAGCAAGAGCTGGATGGCATGCAGGACACCGGCAATAGCACTAGCAGTAGCAGCATCAAGTCAACGCTGGAACAGCAGCGGGATGCCATCGATAGTAAAACGAAGGCACCAGCGGCATCTGCAGCGGCGAGCGGCATTGGCTCCTATTTCTTTACGCCGCTGCTGACGATGCCAGAGATTCGCGGTGGGGGGAGCGTTGCCCAGCAGGGTCCGAGGTCACCATCGTTGGTCAAGCGTCTGATGACATTGCTGCGACCAAATGCAGCCGCATCCAAGTCGACATCCACATCCACATCCACAACGAATTTGCTGCACGGCACCTCCTTAAAAATGCATCTAGTGAGCGCCGAAGAGCTGCTGCCACAGCTGCAGCTGCAACGCCAGTTTCTGGACGATGCCATCCGACGATTGGAGCAGCTGGCAGCCAAGTCGGGAAGCGAGAATAAGATCTAGCCTCTACAGCAAATTCAAGCACATTACAATTCCTTCCAATTCATCATTTCTATCTAACATTTATAATCATTTTTTTTTTGTTTTTGCTTCTTTTTTTTTAAATAAATCTTGAGACAATTTGTATGCAATTTGAACCGGTTTAGAAACTCAACTGTGAATTACATGTCAACGTTTTTCAACATGAGAAATTTGAACTCGAAATTATTCATATTTGGTGTTGAACCCGTTTTTTTTTTTTTATCAAACCCTGAAGCCTTTTAAAAATGGGATTGAACACCACTAATTATATATATATATATATATATATATATATGTATAGATTCTTCGTCAGCCTCAAGTCTGCATAAAAAAATTTTAAATTTAAATTAATTTATATTACAGACAGATTACATTTATTTTTATTAATTATTATTATGACTATTCAAATCAGTTTTCAGCCAATAAATGAACCAACAGACAAACTTTAGACCGAACCGGGCTATGAATCAGGTGCAAATCGACATTAAAAAACAAGTAAGAGCGCTGTAGTCGAGTGAACTCGTCTACGATATACCCTGAACCCTGGGCTGTGCAGAATACACCCAAAAATATATTGACGCTCGCGTCGATTATCGTGCCATCTCTTTCTCACACATGCGCTCGCATAATTATGCATACAGAAAATGATAGAAATGAGATCAATATGAGAATATGTTTATTATTCTATAACTTATTTGTTATTACTTATAGTTAACTATAAAATTTAGGCAGTTGATCAATATTATTATTATTATATATTAATTAGAAGATTCTGTCTTTTAAATTGTGGCATTTATTGCTATCAGAAATTTTAATGTGTCGATGTTCGATAAACGGATAAAGTTATCGATAAAATAACGCAAACTGATCTGGCCTAGTATACGAGAACCTATATCCCAAACTTGAAGTCTGTAGCTCTTATAATCTCTGAGATCTGCGTGTTCATATAGACAGACGGACAGACGGACATGGCTATATCGACTCGACTGTTGACCCTGATCAAGAATATATATACTTTATGGAGACGGAGATGCTTCCTTCTGCCTGTTACATACATTTGCACAAAACCATTATAAACTTTTTATCCATTTTTCGTGGTCGATCTTCTATATTGTTTTTGGTTGATAAGGTGCGAAAAATAAATGTTGCAACTATCATTGTTTGATAAAACTAAAAAAAGACATTGTGATAGGGAGACAACAACAAAAAATGGTATTCAACAAGCTTGGAACACTCAAGATAATAATATTTATATATATTATGTATGGGAAAGTTTGTCCATTTCGTGCTGCAACACGTTTTGATTCGTTTTGCCAATAACAAATCGACACGTTTTTAAGGAACAAAAGTTGCCGACATAGGATGACTGGCATTTGCTGAGTCATGTCACTTACGCAGAACTTGCTTTTAGATAGTGGGTGGAGAAAGGGAGGGGTCCACTTGTTTCTATATATAAAATATGTTAAAAATTGTGCGATATCTAAATGATAAAATGTCGGATTAAGATATCCGATGGAAAGCCCTGCTAGGGTGTAAGACCAAAAGCTCTTCAAAACTTTTGGAACATATCGAATAACGCTGAATAATTCTAGTGTTATCATTTAATATGCGTAAACATCTATCTATTATGAAGCATTAAACAAGAAAAGCTTTGTGGAAATCCCTAAGAGACTTCTCAAATGAAAATCAAACTCGAAATGATAAATGAATATGTTAAATTTGAAGTTAATTTGTATTGGCCAATAAGCAGTCAGAAATTGTAATTGACTTCCTTTCGATTAAATACAAATCAGATGGGCCAAATACCTCGTTGCATTAATCTTTCATATGACGTCAACAGCAAAATTAAATAAAATCAAAAAAACCAAAATGTTATGAATCAGAGACCTTCGATAGATCAAACATTGCCAAAATTAACTTCAGTTGAAAAAATTTGATTTAGAAACTTAGATAAAAAATACATGTATAAATAAAAGCCTAAAAACCGATCTCTTCTCTAATTAGTTCAATTGAATTTGCCAAGATTTACGGCTATTTGAAATGTACACTCTCTCACACACACACACAGAGACAACCGGTTGGCCTTGCTTAATACACACACACACACACATGCGAAAACAATTGTAAGAAACAGCAAAGAAAACAAGCAAAACAAAATTCAAAATAATAAGCAAGTTTTTTTTGTTGTATTTTTTGCTTAGACTTTTTTTACCCAAAGAAATAATCCGCTCGAAATTTGACAAATTTGGCGAATGTATGTCTGTATGTGTTTGTATAAATGCCGTTAATTGCTTAATGCCGAGTCCGCTGAGGATAATTAACGACCGCCGACCTAGCTGAGTTCAGAGTGTAAACTGCAGCTAACCAAAAAATCGCAAGCCAAAACGAAAGCGAACTATCCCTCTCTCTCTCTCTCTCTCTCTCTCTCTCTCTCTCTCTCTCTCTACATCCCGCTCTCCGTCTCTCGTTCCCACTCTCTTTCTCTCTCTCGGGGTGCATGTTTAGTTTGCTATTAGATGAATTCAGGTTAAATATGGTCATTTATCAACATAGTTGCAAAGTTGGACACACGAAATGCGCATAAATTGTAATTATTGATTTCTAATTACAAAAAATAGAAAATATATATTGCATGTCATCATTGAAGCAATTAGAAAGCTATACACAATTGGCATAGAAAGACAATTGGCAAAACATATATAAAAAATTAATGGGGTTTTTTTTTTTTTTGGTCAATAACAACCTCAATTCCCGCAAGTATATTGATATACAGTTTACAAAGGTAATTGTAATTCCAATATATGTAGGTATAGTTTCTACATATTTCATTAAAAGCTAAAATAGCTCCATTTGTAACAATTTTGGATATTACCTGAGTTCTGTTCCGGATTGGGCGTTATTTTGCCAGTCGTTTTATATTCTTTACATAGCATGGAACCCATTGTGTGTATTTGTTGATAAGTTGAGTATTTGTTCCAGTGTAATAAGCACGGCGCTTGCCCAATGAAGCTCGTTCGATGTTTTCTATAAACAATTTAGAGGGCTTTTCACTTAAAAAATACTTATAATAAGTACAAATATATATACTAATATATACCTATATATATATAAATATATATAGTACACACATACGTACCCAGCAAGTGCAAAAGGAATTAGTTTAAACAATGTGTTAACTGAACGATAAGTTGGCTGCCACCTGCAAAATAAAAATTGGATTTTTTATAACTGATTTTTGATTGATATTACAAATGTTATATACAAATAAATTCTATTAAATATGTGTACTTTTTCTTATTAGTTGTTAACAAAAATTAACATTGTTTTATTTTCATAGACTAAGAGATTTTGCAAGGTTAGAGCAAACAATAGTCGTTGTTTTAGTTCACTTTTGTTTTTTTTTTTTTTTGGGTTTTTTGTACGCTTTTCAACATTGTGTACTTATGTGCTGGATTACGCCATATTCTTTATTGTTCATCTTTCTTCTTTTTGTTTCTCTTTCTCTCTTTACTCGCACGCTGCACGCTCTCTGGTCGTGTGTTCTTTTTTATGATTCACAGTGGAGAAACCAAAACAAAAACCACAAAAAACAGTAAAGAAAAAACCAAAAAAAAATAGGCAAACCCGGCACGAGAGACTCTGGCATGCAACAGGTTGACAAAACGTTAACGCTGCTGCTGCGGCTGGCTTTCAAGTGTTGAACCTCTTGATTGTAACGACGACTCTACATACGTTAAAGGCGAACACGTCCGTCGTCTGTGAGCTGTGAATCGAGTCTGCCGCCTCGAAGAAAACTTCGATAGTAAGCGGTGACGACGACGATGCCATAAAACGTTTACATGTGTATTGATTGCGCTTCTACATAGACATAAATACATATATATGTATACATATATATATATATATTTATATATCATATATACATATCTATATATATATATATATATATATATATGTGTATATATATAAAGGTATATGGAACGTTTAAGCATGGTCAAGACTGGAGCCCATGCAAGCGACAAAATTTTGTGAAGCTAACGAAACGTTTTGACCTTGTCGCCGCTCTCCAAAACAAGAACAACAGCAGCAACAACAACATAAGCAACATCAACTTTTATGCCTCTCGCACATTGCAGGGGACACGCCCCGCTGCCCTATTGTTGGTATTACCGGTTTTCAAGCTGAGTAACCGCCAATTTATTCAGAACAGCAACAGCAGCCAGCAAGCAGCACCAACAAGAGCAACAATCAACTGTCAGGTGTATAACCTTCCAGCTTTGGACAAGCAAAAAAGCAAAAAGAAATCTGAGAGTGTTCACTGTACCATCCAAATTTTTAATTAGAGATAATGACAATTGTGCCTGTCAATACAATTATTATTTGCGTAGCAATTGTTGTACAAAAATAAGGTAGACAAAGCAACAACAATAACTACAGTAATCGCCCGGCAGTAACTTGCTTTGATTTACAGCCTAATCTCAATTGGCAATTAATTCTAATAATTTTAAAATTCAATATAATGATCATTTTTGATACGATAGTATTTTAGTTTCTGCAAGTATTTAAGTCTAAAGGCAATTTGTGAAAGTTGGCCTTTGCGATAGCCCACTGTATGTATGCATGTATATATACATAAACATGTGTGGTGCATATGTGTTTGTTCCCACTCATTTGACCGTTTAATCTAGGACACAGACAGCTGACAGAGGCTTCTAATGAACTCTGTGTGTTGCGCACTTGTCGGCACGTCTCAGATAACGCATCTATACTTGCTCAGCTCAGGAATATGCTTAGGGAATTTTCTAAGGTCAATGTGCCTGATAAACGTTACACACACACACACACACATATGTATGCATGTATGTGCGTATGTGTGCACTTGTTTAACATCTGTGAAACAATCAATACTCTTACCAATTGCATCTGACTTACATGTCCTTTATCCTAATTTCTTGCTTTCGTTCTACGTGCTATGTTCAGAAGCAGATGCATGCCGGCTTTGTTGTCGTGTCAAATTCTTATCGATGCTGGATTAAATAAATTGTATCAATTGATTCGATAGTTCGATAACAGCTGCTTGTGACTGTTAAGTTAACAGCAGTGCAAACAGTTTACACACATTGTGCGACAGATGGCGTGCAGCTGCTTTTGGCGCTAAATTTAAAATGTTGCTCAACCGAACTTTATTTTTATAAATTGATAAGTATGCATATATTTATTTTAGTTAGTTATAGTTATTAAAAATTTAAAAAAATTTTACTGATTAAACACATATATGTTTGTAATTAAACATTTATTATTATAATTGTGATGTACATTTTTATGTTTTTACATTGTTGATTTTCTGGATGAAAATCAAACGAATCAATTTTTATTAATTGATATTATTATTGCAACTATGTGCAAATATTTGTATTCTAAAGGTCAGCATGTGCAGCTTACATATATATATATATTGAAAATTAATTTTTTTTTATATTTTTGATCATTGATTAATTGATTACAAGTTATGAGGGAAATGCGGTTAATTGGGTTCCTAATCATTTGTAAGTAAGCCATGATGTATGTACATACATATGCATGAATGAATGTATAAGTTGTTATAATAAGTTATTGGTTGTTTACAGTTGGTTTCCACGCGTCGGCCAAGTGATTGCCGTGTGCCGATTACAAATGCTGATTTCCACAATTCAATTCATGAGCAATGCTCAACTGAATCGCATCTCTAGATTAAGTTCAAAGGTCACACGGACTCGGGACGACTACCCAACAACCGACTGACAATAGCAAAGCGTCCGTTTGTTATTTTTTATTTTCTGTTTGTTTTTTTTTTCGTTTTCGTTACTTTTTCGGGGGTGCAATGTCCCCGTTTGCTGCCGGCCAAGGTCGCCGCTGTTGCCGTCGCCTAAGCTGAACGACCAGACAGAGCGACGGCCTCTACACATACACACACACACACACATACCTAGTTGAAATGCCCAATTCACCGTTGGCAGTTTTGGTTCTTTTTTTCACTGCATTTGATTCGGAATCAAAGCGAAGCACTAAACGACACTTGCTTCGCTTCTGTTGCGTTCCGTTATTCTTTCTATTCAATAACGCACCAAATGTTGACCTTGAAACAGGCCTTCGCCTGTGGCCGACAATGCACCGTGGTACATTTATTTTCCAAGAGCGCTAATCAAATAATATTCGCATATAAATGTATGGAATTAAATTATTCTAGAACCAAAATGTGTCTACATATATATTTTCATTGCAGATTATAAGGATTAAAAATTCGTGTACTGTAAGCATATCAGCATTTAAGTCATACATTGTAGATTTTGTAATATGAACGAAATGATATTAAATTTAATCATATTAGGCGTAATTATATTGCGTTATTTAGTAAACAACCAATTTGATTCAATTTTGTTGATTCTAATAAAATAGACCTCAATTAAAAAATTATTTCTTTATTTTTATTTTCACACTAGAATGTATAATATATATTCTTGCTTTTCCCTTTTTTTATAATTGTTGTTGTGTGTTAAATTTGAGCAATGAGTTAATGCGTTAGCCCACTGTAATGTAACTGGCGACTGCAGTTCATTGGCTGCCCCGCCTGAAGAGAGAGGCTTACGCATCCTAATCCTAACCATGACCTCCACAGACGAATCCACGAGCAGCCCTCAAATGTGTGTCTATGGCCCTTGGAGCCATTTTCTCTCTCTCTCTCTCCCTCTGTCTGTCTCTCTTTCTTACATTTTTTTTTCGGCTTTAAGTCGCTCAACGAGGCGTCGCTGTTGTTGTTGTTGTTGTAGTTGGCACAGTTCAACCTGCCGCCTTGGCAGTTTATTGACACCAGCGATAATTTCGCATTGTTTTTGTCTGAAATCTGCTGTCTTTAAAATTCAGTAAGAGCATATGAAAATCAACTAATTAATAATCACTCGTAATATATGAATATGCATACACATACATATATGTATATATATTTATATATATATATATATATATATATATATATAAAAGATATAACTGTGACATTCTGTAAGACTGGTAGGCTCGAATTACCTTACCAAACAAAAATAAAATAAATTACAGAAAATCAAGCAATACTTTTATTAAATCTCATATTTTTTGATTCTAAGTTTTTTTCCTAGGCGTATTTCTAAAATCAAAATCAAATCGATTCGAATAAAGATGAATATCCTATTTTTTTTATTTATAATTTTGTATCAAAAAAGACTATAGACACATATATATTAATTTACAATCATACATTACATTATTCATATTATTCACGACGACTACCTTTACCAAAAAGTAACATTTTAATAATTAATTTAAAGAAATATTTTCATATTTTATTTGATTAACTTCAAAATCAATAGAAAAACGCATTGAAAATCTGCAAGCAAATTGTATGACAAGTGTAAGGAAATAGAATGGAAAAAATGGAATTTTTCACAAATAAGTAGGTAGGATTACAACTTTGCCTTATTAGCAAGAACTGTTGACTGAATTTTATCAAAATCAGAGCAACGACTTTGTTCAACTTGACCGAAGAACACAACATGTTAAAGTTCCAGGGTATCTGCTAGACGAACCCTCTCTCTCTCTCTCTCTCTCAGCAGCCTTGTTAAACTAAAAGTAATGGTCATTTTGCTATCTAAACCCAATTATGTTAAGCCTAAACTAATTTTCAAGTTGAATAATTTCAGTTTAAAGCTTAAACTTTATTCGCGTATCAAAAATGCCCAATTTAATTGTAAAAATTGAAAATAGATTACAACATTTGAAATCTGGCACAAAGGTAAGAGTGATAATGAAGTCATAAATATATTAACATATGTATTATTATTAATTAATTTGTTTGCTTAAAATATTCAAAGCAAAACAAATTGAATCGAGCGTTAATACAAAGTTCAACTTGAAGACACGAAATTGTCACGCTGTTTGTTATTTGTTTACATTTGCAGTTGTTGTTGTTGTTGTTGTTTGTTGTTGTTGTTGTTGTTGTTGTTGTTGTTGTTGTTGTTATAATTTGTATTGAGCGAGTGGAGTGTCTGGGTCTGGAATGGACTCTCATCTAGGCCTGGTATCGCCCGCCGCCAGCACCCCGCACGCTTCTGGGTCAATAATCTGCGCCGGAGTCGCACTGTTCCACTGGCGCCCACTTGTCGCGCATGTCAATCAATGAAGATCCAATTTTAGCACAAGTAAACAATATTTGCACGCTGGGCCGCGTCTGGTCGATCCGTCACCATCATCATCAACATTAACATCATCACCATCATCACACATAGATTCCAATTGCATCTATGCCCCCCACACCAACTGGGGTAGCCGCCCAACAGCGCCTTATCGCCCTATATCAACTTTGCGCTCTTTCTCTATATATATATATATGCATTTATATATACATATACATAGTATATGATATATACTATATAAACTGTCCCTGTCTCGGTTTACTCTATCACATTCGCCGGGGCAATGGTGAAAGGAAAACAACTTTGTCCCTGGCGATCATTATTGAGTATGTGTTTTTTCTCTCTCTTTCTTTCAGCACTGATATTGAAATTCCCTTTAACAGTTCCTTCAACAAATCGGCAAATATTGACACGTAAATACGTTATTTTCTAGAATTTCAAAGTTCCAATTACTTGATACATGCAGACTTATTCAGAACTCAACCAACCGACATAAGAAATACACTTAAGCTCATGAATCATAATTTCAATCAATTCCACTGAAGATATTAAAAATTATTAAAGATATTATTAATTATTATTAAAAGAAAACTTACTTCAAACTGCTTCCTCTTTATGGACTGCTTTCTTCGCCAAAATACGATTTTCCAAATGTGATCAATTTCAGAATATAATAGTTACGGGTTGTTTTTTTTTTAAATTTTAGTATTAACTAGTGGCAATAACACGAAAGAGTTTTGGTCTTGATTCTGTGGCTCATCGTGTGGACTTTGAACCGTGTTGCGTACACACAGAGGGTCGCCAGAGTCAAGTCAGAGTCGCAAGTCGTTCCAGACCCAGTATAATACCCAAAAGTTGACACCCCAGAGCCGAGATCTGACACCCCCAGACTCTGAACATGGAGCCGAAGACCCAAGCGTGCGCTTATCAAAAAACAATGAACCAAACAAATATAAAATGCTTGCTGCTTATTACACCACTCTCCCGTTCACCCACTCTCCCACTCTCCCACTCTCTCTCTCGTTCTCTCGCTCTCCCGCTCTTTCTCTCTCACTCTCTCTCTCACGCCGTCTGTGAGTCGCACTGTGTGGCGCTAGCTTTGTGTCTGTGGCAGATTGTGCTAAAAATAGGGGGGTCTCCGATTGGGCGCGCGCTGTTATTTTAAATGGAAACTAGATCACGCTGAATTCACGTTGGCGTTGTTTACGTTTTCATCGGCGTTACGCCCACAGCCTGCACTCGTTGTTGTTGTTCTCGTTGTTGTTGTTCTCGTTGTTGTAGTTGTTGTTGTTGTAGTTGTTGTTGTCGTTGTTGCGGGTTTCCGTTCTTCGTTCACGGCTGGCTGCAACAAACAACAACAACGACAACAACAGCAACAAGAACAACAACAGCAGCCCAAGCAACCAAAACATCAACAACATGCCTTATCAGAGAGTGGCTACCGTTATCAAAGCAGCACTTACACACAGACACACATACACACACGCACACACACAGTATAAATGTGTGTGTGTGTAGATGTCGTGTGCGTAATAGATGATCCACAACAAGCCAAGGACCCAATAAGAGTCTGTGTACTATACCCCATACACACACTCGCACACACACACACACTCGCACACACACACACACACACATGCGAGCACACACACACTCACATACATCTATGTAGCCCAAATCTAAAACGATCTTGACTCAAATACAATACTCTTAGTTGTAGCAGTCCTATAAAACTAGGCTCACTGTTCTAGTGTTGTGCCAGTGTTGTAAAGTGTTACGCGTTTACTAAGGGGAGGGGAAACCCCGCAATAAACAAGTATATATATATATATATATATATAGAGCTTATCTGTTTGCTTGGCCCCTTGTCAGCCAATTCTAGTAAAACGGTAACTTTGAAATTCTTGCGAATTAGAATTAGTTATTAATGCAACATGTGTGTCTATATATACATATATATATATATATATAAGATATGGTTGCGATAACCAACGACAGTAATATATATACATATATATACATAATATATATATATATATATATACATATATACACATTTATATACATATATATATATATATATATATATATATATATGTATATCTGCGTGTGTATATCGTGCTCTCTTTATTCTCAACAACAATATCAATAAAAGTGCACAGGTTAAAAACGTTGTTGCCGTCCGACTCCAAATGGGGCACAGTGGCCAGTGGCGCTTCAAGTTGAAAAGAGACAGCGAGTGTAATAATGACGATGACGATGACGATGATGATGATCATGTTGATGCTACTGTCACTCGATGATGGATTCACTCTAGTTGTTCTTTTTATTTGCATTGTTGCTCGGCGTCTACTCAAACCGATAACGCACACAAAATGCACACTCCCTCATTCTCTCTGTGTGTGTGTGTGTGTGTGTGTGTGTGAGTGTGTGTACTTTGTTCAACAGCAAATATTATTAATATTGTCATTGTTATTGTTATTAATGCTAAATACAGCACATCACATACGCCCACACACTCATGCCACATATTTGTGGCAACAGTGGGCACTCGCTTTTAGTTTCTCTCATATCGTCGAAATACAAATTGGAAACAACTGGAAAATGTGTTAATTTATGAGAATGCAGTATTGAAATAATCTCAAATTTACCAATAGTTTTACTCATCTTAAGTTAAGTCTTTTATATCCAATTTGCCTTTATTTTTAACAATAATTTGTTATTTCCATTCATTAATACCACACTTCGAATATAACTTTGTTCATTATTGTTCCAAGTTTTCATTTAGCAGGAGGACACACTGTACGGGCACACATACAGCTAGAAGCACAGTAGCAAATACATTACGGAATATATATATGTATCTGTAAGTAGTACATACATACATATGTATAGCTAAGGAAGAAAAAATAGCGCCCAAAATTAAGTTGGTCTCTGTAAGAGAATTTCTTATCCAATAAGCGAATGAAGATACTACAATTATAAGCGCAAACATCAAATTACATAAATATATTTGCAAAAAATGCTCTTCATTACGAAAATAGATGTGTATTTTATAGATTAATGAAAAATCGAAAAATTATTGAAAATATCCCATTAAAATATGCTTTTTGAATGTATTCGGCATTCACTATGATGATCAACCTTCTTCATTATATATATATAAATTTTTATTTTTTGGAAATTTAGATGTGACAAGAACACCAAGAAAGGGTTACTTGTCCGTTGGAGGACACTTAATTAACTGCGTAAGGCAAAAGGCATATTATACAATATATCGACGTTAATACCAATGAAAAATCAAGTTAATTTCATTATCCTGGAACCGTTTTGCAGCAACTTAGACAGAAATCATTGTAGAGAGTTGTGGTATTTGTTGTGTGACCGGCACTGTGCATAAAGAGCTCATGAATATCACTGCAGAGATCGTCATAACGGTTACTCTCTGCGGCTGTGGCGAGGCTTCGTGGGGCGCTTGCACCACACAAAGAATTCTTTTTCAATTTGGCTGTGAAACAACGAGGAGCAACAACAACGAGTGCCTCCACAAAAAAAGAAACAAAACCAAAAATAAGAAAGAATAAATAACGTGGAGCTGTGAATCAATATACAAATCCAAATCGAGTAACTGTTGTTGTGCTTCTTCTTACTGCGTTCATGAACACTGTCAAAAAGCGAAGCCAAACTGATGGTCAATCGAAAATCGCATTGCGCGCGATAAGCAACACTGGACGGATGATGCATGCAGGAAACGGACGGGTTGCCAAATAAACAATAAAAACAACAACAACAACAACAACAAAAACAACCAACAAAAAAAAACAAGGGAAGACGAGGTTGAAGAAAAAGAAAAGGAAGAAGAAGAAGAAAACAATAGCCACCAATCAGACAAGTCATCGCAGCTTGACAAACAAACAAACAAACAAATCTTCTTGCAAGTGCCTTCTGTGAGTGTGTGTGTGTGTGTGTGTGTGTGTGTGTGTAAGTGTGCGTGTGCGCGCGTGTGTGTGCATTTGTAAGTGAGATAAGAGCAAGACGCACAGCAGACAGAACAGCAGCAGCAGCAACAGCAGCAGCAGCAACAGCAACAGTCGCCACATTCTTGGGCCGCAGTCTGAGTCGGAGTCTCGGGTCTAATTATAGCACACTGGTAGCTAAAAATACATACAATCCACATCATCCAGACAATTCCGATGCCGTTGCCCAGCGGCCGCTGCACCACAAACACTGGCAAACAAATCAACTAACTAAACAGCACTGCGAGAGAATGTGTGAGTAAAAGAGTAAAAGACTAAACAAGAGAGAGAGAGAGAGAGAGAGAGAGAGAGAGAGAGAGGGAGAGGGAGAGGGAGAGGGATAGAGAGAGGGAGAGGGAGAGAGAGAGAGCTTACGATTTCGTAATAAGCGTGCAGGCGAAACAAGCAGCTGATTGTTTATTTGATATTTGCCGATAGCGATAGAGAGACGCACGATATTGCCGAAGGCGTGGGCGTCTTCGTTTTCGTCTTCTTCGTCGTCGTCATTCGATCATCGATAGCCGAGGGGAGGCTGGCGAACAAACACAAAAACAACAACAACAAAAAAGGGCGACTTGAAATATATGCGTTAAGCTTAGTCAGCGAAAGCACCGACAAGAAAAGCAGCAGCAGCAGAAGCAGCAGCAGCAGGAGGAGCATTGAGTGCAAAGCGTGTGTGTGTGTGTGTGTGTGTGCGAGAGGCGAGAGAGAGAGAGAGAGAGAAAGAGAGAGCCAAAGAGAGGCGATCGAGAGGCGTTTGGGCAAGTCGTTTGATCAACGCTGAGCCTGATAATCAAAGCGTGTTCCAAATCCAAGCCAGCCGCATCGTTTGGTCGTGCGCTCGACCGATTTATTTACTCATCGATTGCGATACGCTCAGGACACTCCTCCAACTCCAACATTAAGTTCCGGGCAATAGCAACAACAGCAACAACGGCAGCAACAGCAACAACAACATCGGAACGAAATGCAACAAAATCGCAAATCAGCGCGTGTCATCAACATCAACAAGAATAAGAATCGTACGCTAAAGATACGCCAGCCAATTAATCCCGACTCGTTGGACACCAATTAGCCAAGACATAATAATTAATATAATAATTACATTTATTAATATTATTATTTTAAAAACGTCAACGTTTTTTTTTTTTTTTTTGTGCGTGAACGTTTGAAAAAAACTGAAACTGTTTTTTTTTCTTTTGTATATTTGTATATTTTATTTAATAATTTTTTTTCGTGGCAATTAATTGTGATTTTTGAAAATGTGTGATTGCAAATGAACGACAGCAAAAAAGAAAGTTCCTTAAGCAAGTGATAAGTTACAAACTGCAAGAAACACGATTAACCAGTTGAAATCGGAGCAGTTGCGTAGCCCAACGGAAATAACATTCAACCAACATTCAACAAGTTTAGTATGCAAAAGTAAGTACATTATTTACAATACATTTCATATTTATCCAATTAAATGAGATTTATGTTTGACACAAAAAACAAATAAGAAATCTAAATAAAAAAAAACAAAGGATTTGCAATAATTTGGTATTGTTAAGAACGTAAAAATGTTTTGTGCGTTGCTTTCAAAAGTATGCTACACGAATCTGTAGGACATATATATGTATGTGTAAAAACTTATAAAGAATTAAGAAAGCGCAGGTTAACAATCATTTTTAAGTCTATCGAAAACTTCTGCGTTATATTTTACCATATATATTTATAAATAAAAAAAAAGATTTAAAATGCACACAAATAATCTAAACTAAAATGTGCGAGAACTATTAGCTGAGATATAGGTAAATATAAGCATAGGGTGAATACCGCAACAAACCAATTTAGAATTAACTTTACCGAAATCGTTATATTTTAAATAGTCATATTATATGATGAGTACTAAAAATGAGATATCTTAAAGCAAGGTGTTTTAAATGCACATAGGTAATCTGCGTAAAGATCAAAAAGTAGAACTATTAGCGCTGATATATGTAAATAAACGTTCCTATGTTTCCTATTCGACAACAAACAAATTTGGGGCAATCTTACACATCGAATTACACTATCAATAAACAACTTTTGACTTTAACACAACCTTGCTCCCTTGTTGTTCTTTCACCAATTCGAATCGTAAGTTCCCATGAAAATATACTATATACCATACTATACTGTATTGTATGTATTGTGTGTGTGTGTGTGTGTGTGTGTGTGTATATATATAATTAAATGATGGTTAGATCTTTGCTTGGTTCGACATTCGCCACTCGTGCCAACACAAACTATATACATATATATTTATATATATATATATATATATTTATATGATGACAACATTGAACCAAATAGCGTGCTCAGAAGACAATACAACATGCTCAGCTGTCTTTATTTGTAAATATACTTACATACGTACAAACATACATACATCACACATACATACAGATATGCATATGTATTTATGTGCATGTGCTAGTATTGAGGTGCTGACACCTCGTATGGGGCATTATTAGAATCAACCAAGAATAAACAACAATTTACAAACAAACAATCGGACAAACACACACACAGACACACACACATACACACACACACACAGACACACACACACACACACGTTGCGGGCACACGCATCTCAATTTTTATATTCATTTGTTTTTTTTCTTCTTGTTTTTCTTTTTTAAATATTTTTATGTTATTTTTGTTTTATTCTGTTTTCTTTTTGATTTTAATAAATTCATGTTCCAAATGATAAGCACAGCTCGGGTTTATTTTTAAACATTGAAGTTTATGTAAATATTTCCTGGGCCGCGACGCAAACAAAAACAGCATCTGAAAGGAATGGGAATGGAAAACACAATAATATTTGATATTGATAAGCAGAGCAGGCAAGCCCAGAGCCCAGAGCCGCAGAAGCAGACGCAGACGCATACAAGATGGGAGATGGGAGTGCCGCAGACTTGCCGAGATACGGTGTCGGTAGTAGTCCGGTTAGTAATGGTAGTCAGGGTGGTCCGGGTAGACAAAGTATTCCGGGGTTGCCAGCAAAGTATTCTTCGCTTGTCGTTTTCGGCTCAACTATTTTCAAAACTACTTGTATACTATATAAGATAGGGTTTTTAAATACGTGATTGCATTCAAGTTGCATAGATAGAAATAGAAAATGATTTTCAGTAGAGAGCAAAGGGTATCTAGTATTACTTAATGCATTCAATGTAACAATTGCCACTTTGTTATTAGCCTTCATTAACCTCCATAAAATAGTTGTAAATGTGCTCAGGAACTGTTAACCGCACTTACAGTGGATACACCCAACTGCATCGCATGTACCTCATTTGGCGACATAAAAACTTTGAATACGACTTATTACAATTGTTCAGTTTTGAGTACCCGTATATATCTAAAAGGTGGGCTACTTGCCGGCACTGTCCATTATATTTTTATAAAAATTACCACTGGCAGCACTTGTAGCTCTTAAGATAAGCTAAGTTGCAATATATTTTAATAAGATATAGAAAATATGTATATATAGAAACAGGCATTTGCTGCAATTTCAATTCTGTGCTTGTAAGAATTACTTCTGGCAGCACTTTTCAAAATATATTATAAGTGTTATAAGTTATATATACCCTAATAAGAAGTAAAACAATAAATAACTGAAAATAATTGCTGAATTTGTGTGAAATTTGTCTTAAGGTTAACTAAAATATTCTGAAAGAAATAACTCTAAAAAAGATATATTAGTTAGGGTTCCATTTATGTATTCTAGAAGATAAGATAAATTGATAGTATTGTATCATTATAGTATACTTATCCAATGTCCCGCCACATTTCTCGTTTCAGATGATTTACTCACCGTCAAGCTCAAGTCTGCTGCCACTGCTGGCGACAGTTGTGTGTGTGGCATTTGGTCTCTCATTGGTGGCCGGGGCACCGATCAGCATCACGCCGGAGAATGTGGAAGTTAAGCATCGCTGCAGCAAAGATCTGGCCGAAACCATCAATTTTATCTGTCAAGGTCGCACAGTCTCGCTGGGTCAGCTCTATCGTAAGTGTATTTGCTCTTGACGACTGCAACCGTGACAATTTTCTCATTTTCTCCTTCTCTTTTTTTTTTTATATATATTTTTGTTGGTTTGGTTCTGCAGCCCAAAGCTTTGGCAATCGTAATAAGCGTTTCAGTCCCGACGAGATCTTCTATCGGCCATTGCAGAATGGCCCCATCCACGAGTGTTGTCTGCGTCCCTGCGGCTATACCGAGATGTATCAATATTGTGCGCCACTAGGGTAATAGGACACACTCACACACACACACACACACACACACACACATATATATATATATATATATATATATATATAGACATATAGGCATTTTGGCATCGCCAATCCAACAGAACACAACAACATAATCATACGTCTAATGGCTTTTATTGCAATACACCGAGCCGCATTACACTACACTACACAGCACTAGACTATACTACACAACACAACACTACACCATACCACACCACAGCACGCCCATAGTCTAAGTATATATTGTACTAATTTAAGCTATGCACTAATAAAAATTTATACAATTAAGAAAACATTGAGGTTCACTTTATATACACAAGCTATTTTCAATATTAATATGTAAGTGTTGCAAAAGCCACAAATTAATTGATTAGGCTAAGAACTGAAACTGGCAAACCTTAACTAAATATCTAAAATAACTGAGTATCTAAAAAGCTCTCTAATATAGAAAATGTATGCATTACACTTTAATTTCAAATGTTTACAATGCTTAGTTAGTTAAGCACTTTCTCAAATTGTATTCTTGAATTTATTCTTGACTTTTTCAACTTTATTCAAGTTGTTAAATCGAACTAAAAACATTTAGCTGAAAATGCAATAAGCAATTTTGTAGCGCACAAAATCAATTACGTGGCCAACTATTACATTTTGCAACTTCCGCAGAAAACACATTTGTTATACCCTTTAAAATGCTAACCCCATCCTCTCTCTCTCTCTCTCTCTCCCTCTCTCTCTCTCTCTCTGTATCAGTGTTTATTAGTGTCCTTTAGCGTTTTAACCTAGAATTAAGTTGAGCGGAGAACGGCATTTAACATCATTGCCAATGGGTGGGTTTTTCAATCTATTCATAAAATACGCTTCGTTGACCTTTTTAGGTAGACAGGGGGGGAGTGGTGGGTTTTGGGACTGCAAGCTGTGTATTTGTGTGTGTGAGTGTGCGTGTGTATATTTGTCAATTGGATGGTGAAACCTTTGAAAAGGACACTGGGCACAGAGAGACTGCTGGGACCGCTGAATGGGGTCACATGACTGCAAATTATGTCACAAGCGGCAATTCAGATGATTTTAATGATGGTGAAATCAGCTACACATGGGAATTGACCAAACACCATCAACTTGGCAACGGCAAACAGACAAAATTCACTCACCATATAGATATATATATATTTATATATATATATATATATTTATATGTATATACAGAGAGATGACTGTAGTCAATTCAACGGCTAACTGGGGCAGCCTTATCCTTTGGCTTAACGCCATTCCTGTCGTGGTCGATGTCATCGCCGTTGTCAATTCAAAAGCTGTTTGGCTTTGATTTGATTTGGTGGTTTGTTTTCTCCTTATTATTATTTCTTTTAGCCGACTCTCGCAACTGTTATGGGAAACTGCAATATGTTAAATGCTCAGCTTATGTTCAAAATTAATATGAACACTTCTTGGCAAATAGTAAAAAGTGTAAATGTATGGATTGGAATGGGGAGATGTGCGACAAGTGCAAGTGTATTAGACTGCCAAATCCAAGCATAGATGTCTTTCAACATAGCATTACCAACAAAAGGTTTCACAATGGAATTGAGAACTTGCAAAACGAATTTGGTTTTCTATTCCGAATCTTTTGAAACAAAAAAGAATGGATAAAAAAAAGTGTAAAATAAAGTTGTGGAAATGTATGTAGAAGACATAGCAAGAAAGCATCTTCAATCCATTGAAAATGGGTGAAGAGAGTATATTGGTTTTGTGCAAATGTATGTAACAGGTGCAGGTGAATATGCGTTGCTTTATTTCTCTTTCAATAAGGCAATAAATATGAAGTATATATATATATATAAGTCACTTGATTGCAGCATTCTTATTTGTTTTCTTTTCCAAAACATGACTTTTTATACACTTATCGCTCAGCTGTAGAAATAAAAACTGAAATAAACAAATTCATATATGTAAGATTCCCAAATCTTCGTTAATTGGGAAACATTAAAAATGAGCACACTTGAGTGTATCCAACTTTGTATATAACTTTGACAGTACTACAACTAACAATATATTTAACAGCTGAGTTCAGGGTACATCGTAGTAAAAAATAAATTTACTACTTACACTAATGAACTAGTAAACTAAACTCATTCAAAGCACATTTTCAAAGGACCTGCTCCTTGAGTCTTTTGAAAGGATAGATGGATGGAAAAACTATCCTACAATTCCAAACAAATTTGTTCAAATGAACACAAAAATAAAAAGAAGCAAACTGAAGACGGAACACCGAAGCATTAAATTCCCTTTTAAATTGACTTATGCACCTAATGATCGTTGTGAGTTGTAACTGACAAGTGATTCCAGTGATATCACTTGTGTCTGCTGTCCAGGATGAGCAAAGGGGAAGGATTCGATTGAAACGATTTGGGATCAACCAGTTGACAAAGCAGCGATGCTCTGTCTAGCTCTTTCTTTCTCTCTCTCTCTTCCTCTCTCTCTCTCTCTCTCTCTCTCTCTCTCTCGATTCATCATAAATATTATGCAGTGTGGAACAAAAGCGCACCCCGAAACGAGTCAATAAAAAAGGGGGAGATTTGCCAGTATCAAGGGACAATACACATTTATATATATATATATATATATAAGTATATGTATGTTTAAATATATATATAAATATATATATATATTTATGTGTCCTTTTGCCTGTCTTTGTGCAAGAGAAGAAGTCAAAAGAAGCAGGAGTAGAGACTAGAGGCGGAGCAGGCGGAAACAACACGAAGTTGTTTGCCTGGGTGTTGAGAAGTGGTGTTTGCGCTCAAGTGTTGCCAAGGGATGGGGGGTGTGGGGGGTGGGGTTGAGAAAGGGGCAGTTCCGACTATAGAGCGACGAAAGTGACATTGATGAAACGGGCCCGTAAACATTAACCAAATACTGCAGAAATTTTTGCACTAGACGCAGAATGCGTGTGTCTGCCACACAAGGGTAGTTAAATACACACACACACAACTCTGTGTGTGTCAATGTTTGTGTGTGTGTGTGTGTGTGTGTGGGCTGTGGAGCTAAAGCAACAGAAGTCGTACAAGGACAATATCCCAACCACCCGACAAATCAACAAAACCAAACCAAATGAAACCGAACTGAACCGAACCAAACCCAGCCGACCCCAAAGCGACCCCATTCAAAAAAGGAGTGACACTCTATGAAAGAGCATTGGCAACCAGCTCTCGACTTCAAAGCAAAGCAAGTGGGCGTGGTCGTGGGCGTTTAAAGCGACAGCTGCACACACACACATATATATATATATATATATATATATATATGTATACATGTGTGTATATTTAAACATATTTACTTATTTTATAGGTATGCATGTACGCATATGTACAGATTGGTATATTTTGAAATGTTGTACAAGAGATTTCAATTTCCTGGCATCAATTTTATGTGGCTGGAGGTAATACGCCAATCGGTTCGGTTCCACTACACAAATTGAATTCCCTTTTCTGAACCTCCTCCACCTCCACCAACAACTCCTGCTTTGTGTTGCACTCGTGACAAGCGCATCCTTCCGTTTGACAGGAAACAATTCCACCAGTTCAATTGATAGCTTTTCATTGAATGAACATGCATTTTATGAATTAGCATGTCGCCAACTGTAAAAGCTGTCCTTTACCATGAATGTTAATTAAGTTAAGTTATTTTTATATACCATATATATATTTATATGTTATGTTAAAATTGAGGATTTTGTATGATTCGATTAGTTGTTATTACTTCACATAATAATCGCAACACTAAAAGCAAAAGAATACAAGAATATGTCACCGAGTCCAACGGATATTTACAACACATTATCATATTCCACTAATTTTTTATGGTTAACCACGAATTATCTGAAATCATCAATGCGTAAGGATAAACCCTTATTTCAGAATATCCATCACACAATCGATTTTCTTAAAACTACAAAATAAAAAAAAAACAGAAACGCTCACTTAATAAAGGGATGCTTAGAATTTAAATGATAATGTAAGTATCAATATAAATCGTACATAATACCCATATCTTTATATCCTTTAAATATCCATTACACAAAAGAAAACGAAAAAAGAATATTCAATTCTTTAACAAAAACCTTAAAACCTTAGCTAATGTAGCTCAATTATTCAAGCTTGGGCTACTTTATGTACTCAACCAGGAGGAGTCTTATAACAAATTTATAGATCGTAAACAGAAACAGTACAACCATCACAGTCACTTTACCGGACATGTGCTAAACTTAATAGTAAACAATTCAACTTGTGCATAGCAAAATTATAAATTATATAACGTGGTTTGTGGTTTAGAACCTGTCAAAATGATTTAAGCCAATCAAACTAGGTTATTTTCATGCAGCTAATTCTTAGAACAGTATAATCTGTAATAATCGATAGAAATACATTTTTGGCAATAGAAATGAGGAAATACATGTTTTTTTTTAATAGTGTTTAAAAATATAAATCATTACATACATTTATTGCAGATAGTGGAAATAATAGACATATCACTAATAAAAATATAATTAAAATAATTGCATTTCTTTTGGACACAGTGTAAAAATAACCTTTGCAATACACGTGCCAAAAATAAAGTATGCATGTATGTGTATGAAACTTACGAACAATAAGCGAAACTTTCAGCTCAGCACCCACTAACAAACAACTTGCAACATTCATAATCCAAGTAGTGACCTAATTCGCTGGATCAGTTAGACAGGCAAGTCGTGTGCCCGTTATTTACTTTGGCTAAGGCATGATTTTGTTGAACATTTTAAGCTATTGTTTGAAACTTTAATAATATATATATATATATATATATAAATATGAGCTAAGAAAAATGTTAAACCGATGAAATGTTCTACACGTGACAACCGGATTTGATGCCAATTAAAAATATGTATGCGTTAAGCTGGGAACGCTATTCGATAAGCTGAGAAGGCTATCTAACGGTACTTGAGCGAATTTCGCTGTTATGCAAAACTCGCGCTCTTCTTTAAATCCCCTTCACGTTTCGCCCAACCCACTGTTTTTCTTCATCTTCTTCTTCCTCTCTTTCTCATACATAACTGTCTCAGCTGTTTCTTTCTATTTGTATTTGTTTTTGTATTTGTTTTTGTTTTTGTTTTTGTTTTTGTTTTTGTTTTTGTTTTTGTGATTGTTTTTGTTTTTGTTTTTGTTTTCTTACATAAAATAAGTTGACTGGCTGATTTGAAAGCAGCAGCAGCAGCAGCGACGAAAAACATTGAAAATAAACTGAATTATAAAATACAACATAAATGACCCTCAGACTCCACAACGTGTTTAGGCGCACAACAACAACAACAACAACAGATGCAAGTACAACAACAGCAACAGCAACAACAACAGCTGGTCACCACAACCACAAACCGTTTCAAACCGGTTCAACGATTCGCATACTGTCGTCTCATCTAGCATGTCTGTCTGTGTGAGCTTACCTAATGCGCCTGTTAACGCTGTCTGTCTGCCTGCCTGTCGCTGTGTCTGTGTGTGTGTGTGTGTGTGTCTCTGTGTGTATTTTTATGTTCCTCTCCGAACCGTAGCTGTGAACCGCTCTCACTGTGCTCCGCTCTTTGCAGAATTGTCCGTTGCGTCAGCGAGTGCGAACGAGAGGCAACTAACTGTGATTGTCTGGCACCGGTTCATAAATTGGTTTCTGCTCTGGTTTCCCTCTCAGCTGTGCGGGCTCTTTTGTTCAGTAAACGAACGATACTCAAATACGACGCACGCTTTTCTGTATATATGTATATATATATATATATATATATATATAATTTATATATAATATATAATATATATAAAATACATTTGGTTGATTGCTGTTGAAAATGTCGCTGAACCGCTATAAGAACCCAGTTAAGAATTATTTCATTTACAACGATGAGATCCGTAAGAGCACATGCAAAGTGTGTTACTTTGATATGGCGGGGAGGCACTCGGAGAACCTGATGCGACATCTAAAACGGAAACATCCATCCACCTACGCGGAGGTGATGCTCGAAAAGCAGCAGCGACGATCCACGGCGAATCCAATTCAATCCGGTGCAGAGACTGACCCCTTGTCATCCATGTTCAGATTCGAAACGGAACCACACAAATTGGTTATTAAATCGGTACGAATTATCTTCATATACATACATACATATATACACAGAGAAAAAAGCAGTTAGCATGCTCGACTACGATATACCCTTAAATCTATTCTAGTTTTAATACTAAATTTCCGCATACATTTTCATTATTCATTTTTTTTTTTGCGTGGAATTGCAATCATTTGTTATGGCAAACACAGGCAGGCAATGAAGAGTAAAAAGTTGATTTTTTTCACAAGCTCCAACTTAAATCACCGGCTTGCGATAAAGGTCTGTACATACATACATACATACATGCATACACGCACACACACATGCATGCGCACACGCAATTGAAGATAACGGGGCGCTACAAAATACACACACACACACACACACACGCACTCATAGTTAAACTCGCGTCGATTATCATGCCGTCCCTTTCTCACACATGCTTACAGCAAATGCTTGCACTTGAGGAATACGTTTTAGCTAATTGATTGCTTATCCGATCTTGATGAGATTTGCACAGTTGATCAATAATATGCATATGCATATAATAGTAATAGCAATTAGTAGCATCGGCCTTTAAAATAGTGGCTTTAATTGCTGTCGGAAATCGAAGCGTATCGAAATTCACGTAAACAGTTATCGATAAAATGAAATAAACTTTATCTGTCCGGATTATGCGAAAACTTATGGTCTAAACTTGAAGTCTTTTGCTCTTTGCAGTAGCTGAGATCAACGTGTTCACAGATCGACTCGGCTGTTGATGCTGATTAAGAATATATATATATATATATACATATATATTTTATGGGGTCGAAGATGCTCCCTTCTACCTGGTACATACAAAAATCTGAGGCCAAGCTTATTTTCTAAGATTGTTTATTCGTTTAGTTATTAAATTAAATTAATCGTCTTTCCTCTGATCATTTTTAAGAACACATTCGTGATTTGAGATTGCTTATGCAAGATTCACAATTTTTTCTCTGTGTATTTAGCATATGTTGAGACTTGCAGCTGTTATATTAAAGCATTATTATTTTTTTTTTTAATTTTGTATATACATTTTTTTTTTTGTATTTGCATGCAGGAAAGATTACAATTCCGACTCGAGGAACGTGACCAACAGCAGGTAATTATACAAAAAAAAATGTAGCTCCTTAAAATGCTGTTTACCACTCTTTGCTATTTCCCTTTCCCTATTCCTTTGATGCAATTTGTATAACTTCATATTATAACCTAACTAACCCTAAAGTACAAATTTAAAAGCATTAGGAAAATCAAATCTTCAAAGCCGCCTCAGAAAAACTTAGTTCGGCTAATGAACTTATCTGTTAATTTAATTATGTTTTTCGTAAGACTAATTATGAAACTTAAAAGTCAGTTAATGACACAGTAAACATCTAAAGACTTTTTCCAAATATTTTTAAAATTATTCTAAAGTGAACTTTAGAAGTTATCATAACTTATTATTGTTGATGAGGAAGACGTAAACCAATTCATAGTTTTATTTTTCCAGCTAATATTGATATTGATTGTTTCAGAGAAATCATTTCGACTCCAGAGACTACAAAAGCGACGACATTGTCAATGGGCAGCCTGAGCAGGCTGAGGAGGCGGAGGACGAGGATGCGATTAAATCGACTGGACAACTGCAAGACTTCAATGAATCAATTTCCTACCAAGACGATGGCAGCAATGCGAATCAATTTGTCATCACCTGTCTGCCAGAACCACTACAACAACATCAACAACAAAAGCAACAACAGACCCCAGTTAGCCCGGTCACCAATCCAGCGAGCACATCTGTCCCGATTCCCTTGTCGCAAGTGGCCAACGATGATGCCAGTCTACTCCAGCTTCTAGGGTATAAATTTAACAAATACAGCCCGAGCACCAAGTACACAGTACAATACCATATTAATCGCATATTGTACAAGGCCGATATGGGTTGTTACGATAATGCCGATGCCAGTCGACTGCCCGATTCGGATTTGTAATAGCTTTATGTCACATGATCTGTACATATATATATATATATATATTATAAGTAGTAAACACGCCTTGACTAATTTCACATTGTTATATTCGCTTGACGACAAAAAAAGCTGCAACTTTATTTTAGAAATATCTCAAATGTGTTTTAATTCCAGTTGTTGCTGTTCACTTTGTTATGTAACAGTTTTCATTTTATTATTTCCTGTTGCCCACACTTTTTGATAATTTACAAATCATTCAAATCAATTCACAAGAAGGAACAGCAATCTTATCTTATCTGTCTACTGCATAGCACGTTTGGACCGGTGTCAATTGAAAAACCGACCAATATTCGCCATATGATATACTAGTCCGACTTTGATTAGTTTTTGTCCAGCTGTCAGAATCGTAATAAAATAATATCTGGGTAGTGAAGTAGTCCAATATTAATCAATTTTCTGTCTAAATATTAGGATCTTAATAATACGCAGAACTGGTGAATTTGGATAGGATAACTTGTTAAGCAAAAATAGGTTTTTCTTATAAAGAACTCTACCTTTGACTAGTGATCCTGATCTAAAAAATATATATACATATATATATATACTTTATGAGCTCAACGACGTCTCCTTAAATGCGTTGCAAACTTCTTTTCATATCAAACACAATTGAATAAAAATGAAGACTAAGAAATTAATCATCAGCAGCGCTTATATTGGTTAATTTTGGGTGGGGGGGGCGGTTGGCGGGGTAGATGGGTGTAACTGTGGTAAGTTATGTAAAATTTGAATGGTTGGCATTAACCTTGACAGATCATTGCCCCGCAGTTGGGTCAAGTGGCCACAGAGTTCATTGGTTTCGGGCACAATCTCCGCCTGCCGCCGCCCCTCTACCATTGGCTGGGGTCAACAGCTGCTGTCCAAACATCCAAATTTGGGCTCCTCCATGCTGATGAGAGCCTCTTGTTTATGAAAGTACATATTACCTTCTATTTTTTTTTTCTTTTCCTTCTCATTTTTTCCTTTCCATTTTTTTTTTTTTTTTGGCAGTTGGGCTACATTTACTTTTGTTAAGCGTGTGAAATTTTGCGTTAATCATTTGTGGTGGGTATTTAAACTTTGTCATTCGGTTCCAGATCCTCCGCCATCTAACTACAGTAGAACTTGGCAGCGTTGAATGTTGTCTTACTTAGAGGTCTCAGTCTTAAGTGAATATTTGGCCGATGACGTCTGTCAGAAAACGTTCGTTTTACACTGCATTGTAACCTGACCAGCTACAATGAAAACTGCCTAAGGTGTCCACAGTGGGTAATCAGTGTGATTGCACTAAAAAAATATAGTCGTTAGTTGTGTTAACGACTTGAACCACAGCCTCAATCTTTAAACCTGAACAAAACAAGTTTTTCACCAAAAAGATTTTATAGATTTCTTTATGATTTTACTAATAATAAAAAAAATATACACCAAAAAATAGTAAAATAATACTAAAAAAGCAGTTGGAAATTGAATTCGACTCAAAGCTGACGCAAAGCAGCATGCAAACAACAAGCAACAATATTACCAAAATTACCACAACCACTGTCAAATGTGGCCCACTGTGTCTGGTCAGGGCGTGGCAAAAAAAAAAAAAGGTTCCATCAATTGATGGGTTCCGAGGCTGTGGCTAAGCAGGCGAAGAGAAACAACAGCCAAAATGCTATGAGTATGTGTGGGTGTGTGTGTGTGTGTGTGTGTGTGAGTG
The DNA here is from genome assembly GCA_035043505.1 of Drosophila setosimentum. Lineage (NCBI taxonomy): Eukaryota > Metazoa > Arthropoda > Insecta > Diptera > Drosophilidae > Drosophila > Drosophila setosimentum. The sequence goes on along the minus strand of JAWNMY010000090.1, from coordinate 9,318,960 downwards.
TGCTTGTGTCTGTGTGCGCACAAACACCAACAAACAGTATCTGTGACAGCAGCAACGGTCGGACAACGTTTAGGGCTTCGTCTCTGGGCTGGTTTTCTGCGAATTTTGAACCTGCGCCCTGTATGTGTCTGTCTGTCTGTCTGTCTGTCTGTCTGCCTGTCTGTGTGTGTGTGTGTGTGTGTGTATGTGTGCATCGTTCGGCTGTCGTCGTCGTCGTCATCGTCATAGGGGCGCCCTGTGCGGCTAACCCCCGTATCCAGTGGCGGGTCGAACTGAACTGAACTGAACTGAAGTAAACTGAAGTAAACTGAACACAACGCGTCCTCGCCATCATCCTCTCGACGGTTATTAAAGGTTCATTATCAAATATGTCGGATGCCCGCTCATGGGTACAGGCACAAAGCAGAAGAACAAGAGCTGCACACACACACACACACACACACACACACTTTTATTTTCCGTGCAGTTGAAATGCAAACAAAACACACACACACAACACACACAGAACACACAGAACACACATCACAGCATGGCAAAAGTAGTTGTTGTAGTTGTTGTAGTTGTAGTAGAAGCAGCGTATACATAATACCAAAAGCCGTTTACTTAGGTGCATTCTGGCTGACAGCGTCACACACCTGCCGCCTTTTGTACTCACACTCACACACACTTACACACACACACTCACACACAGAGAGGCAATTTAGAAGGAGGCCAATGCACTGTGCAGAACCATTCTTAGGTTCATTGATGCTCTATTTGCATTGTAACTAAAACTGAAACTAGCTCAGTGGTTAAAACTAAATGAATCCTTTATGCAAACAGTTCAGAATTAATTAAGTAATACAAATCGGAAAGTACAAAACCATGGTTTCAATTATTTTCTGCTTGTTGAGTCAGTTCGAGAAACTCTCAAATATCTTACGGATGCTGCTGTTAGCATCTGGTTGAGCTTAAGGACACTCTTTATCCTACTACTTTAGCCTACTATTAAGATAGCTGTTTCATCGCTGTAGTATTTTCTAATTTTGGCACTAATCTGAAAAGTTCTTCATTTATTCTTGAGAGATATAGACAGATATATACAAAATAAATATGCATATTCAATTCATGGGAAACGGTCGGAGTTTTTTATCTCTCAATTATGGTATTCGGGATCTAATAGTAATTCCAAAGTTTGTGTCTACAGTTTTATATGAACCTATATCTCAAATTGATGCAGATGCATAAATAAATATTTAATGTATACCAAATATGATTTGAGACGCCCTCATAAAAATCTTGTTATCCATTATTAAACATTGTTAATCACATTGCTTTCAGTGAGTAAATTTGTTTTAGTATTTGCAAACAATAAAGTTGACTGTTAATGCTATACGTATATATATATATAGCAATATATATATGAAAAGCTCGTAGACTATTATAAAACGATGACAAATATTGGTTACACTTAACAAAGAGTGTAGATTGCACATTAGATTGTTCAAGTATTCAATCGACTGCAACTACAAATCGGAGGAGACTATATCCTATCCATATCAAAATCACAACTGAACGGGAGATTACTGTTTACTTGCTGGACTTGCAACAAGTCTCTGCCAATGTATCGCATATCTCGCTGTGTTTGATTTTGCGAACAAAGCTGCATACTAAATAACTAAACTATGAATAATGATCGATGAATGTCTGACACAAATGCATGTATTTCGATAAAACCAAAACCGAAAACAAATCAGTTGCAACGAGTTAATGATTGCCGCTGGGATGCATTCGGAACATGTGTATTTGCTAAGAGGTTAAGTAGTCACATAATCCGTTAGGCAGATAACGATAAACGTGCTGATTGTGCTGATTGTGATGAATGTGATGTGAGTCACGCCTCGCGGGGGTGCAACCAAACCGAAGCACACCGAACCAAACCGAACCGAACCAAACTGAACTGAATTGAACCAAACTAACACAGGTCGGCAAAACCCCAACTATGTGTGTATATAAATATATATATATATATATGCATATATCAAAACCCAAATCCAGAAGTCGTCGCAGTAATAGTTGCACTTTTAATCCATCTCATGCAAACTAGTCGAGCGCTTCTCTACATATATGTATATATATATATATGTGTGTGTGTGTGTGTGTGTGTATCCGCATCCGTATCTATAAATGCAAGCACGTTTACGCCGAGCTCTGAGGGATGTAGCTGAAAATTACACACTGAGATACATATACGAAAATGTCGCCTGACATTTTTACCCACTGTTTCCATGTAATTCGCTTTAGTTTTCTTCTCCGCTCCTCTCCTCTCCTCTCCGCTTCACTCCTCTGTTCTGTTTTGTTCTGTTCTGTTCTGCTTTTTTTTTTCGTGTAAATAAAATAGATGAAAATCAATTTGACGTGTCTTGAATTCTGTTTAAGGTTTAAAGAACTTGTTTCATAAAATGATAAAAAAAAAATAAAAAAAAAAAGAGAAATGGAAAAAAAAGAACAAGCGACGAAGTACAAAAACACAAAGCGTGAAGCGAGGGGGAAGGCAACCAGCTGGAGTGTGTTTGAGGGAGACAGAGCGAGAGAGAAAGAAGGAGAGGGAGAGAGCGAGCGAGCAAGCGAAATGGAAATAAACTCAAAACTCAAACTCGATTTGTTTGTGAGAATAGGGTATGCTTGCTAGATGCTTGTAGACATGGTGGGGAGAGGGGACAACACACACACACGCACACAGCACATAACATGTGTGTGTAATGTTTTCGATGGGTCCCAGTGACGATTTTACTGTGTTATTTCTTTCTGTTAATTTCATATTTTTAATTTGGTTCTTTTTTTTTTTTTTTTTTTAAGTGAAAATATGGGATTTACCTAGCATTAAGGGCTGCTCATAATTACATCAATCTTTTTGCCATTTAAATGAAATAACAAATGAGCAACACTCACTCACTCACTATAAATGCACCCAAACACACAGACGAGTGTGTGTGTGTGTGTGTGTGTGTATGTTTAGGAACACTTAAAAATAGCTATAAAATGGGAAACAATCAAAAGTTGCAGTCCTTAGTAGAATCGTTAAATGATTTAAGATTCAATTTCACTGATGATATCACAGCTGCCATCAATTTTAAGAAATCATACTACAAAACACACACACACACACAGATACTTTGAGAGCTCCAATTAATTGGATATTCTGTCATAGGAATGAGTTATTGACATAATTATATATAAAAGTGACACTTCAAAATTAAACTGCAACAAATTATTTTTATTAGTTCAAATCATTTTACAAATTTACCACAAAAAAAAGTTTCAAATTTAAATTTAAAAAATATAAAACAAAATATAAAGGATATAATATAAATAAATAAATAAATATGTCAAATAATTCAACATTTATTGCAATGATGAGGAAAATACAGAAGAACAAAAAATCCAATCAGACCACAAATTGTTTAACGTTTTTAGCTTAGTAACGAGATAGGATAATTAACAGAATGAGAAAGAGGACGATGAAGAGTGAGATAGATAGATAACGCACTGAGCCTGAGCGTAATCAGTGCATAAGTCGGAACCCACCAGATCGAGCAGCTATATCATATATCTTCCAAAGGAATGATCGGTCGCAAGATGAGTTCTTTTCACACAAAACAAAACAATTTAGCCCTACCAAACTCATCAGTTATGCTTTTTAGTGAGATCATATTATTAACATTGGACTACCATATCATATAGCTTTCATAGGTTGTTTTTGTTTTTTAATTTATAGGGAAATTTAGATGTCAGTAGATTAACTCCGGTCCAAAGTCTTCCAATGCTTTTTGAGCTCCCCTCACCGAATTTGGAAGATAAATTATGATATTCCAAAAGTGCAAATCTATAAAACTACTTATCTGCCACAATTTTAAAGCTTGAATCAGCTAAAATTAAAAAAAAATCATATGTAGAGCTAATGATTATCAAACTTGAAAGAATTCGAATTCTTATATTGAAATGTATCAACTTATACAGATTAGCTACAAATAATGAACCACTTTAGGACTGCAGATGATGTAGCCAACTATTAAATAACAAATGCCAAGTTCTCAATCAGTTTACACCGTAAATTGAACATATTTAACAAATTTGACTGATTACTGCAGCAGAAGCTGACAATTCAATGCCAGCTGTGTGGGGGGTATGGGAATTGTCTACAAGTTGATGATGTATGTATGTGTATATGTATGTATGAATGTATAAGTTCAGATGACATGACATATGTACAAACTGACAGAGACAGGAGCCGATAAAAGTGAAGGACAAACAACAGCGGTGGCAGCCGTCTGCTTGTCAGTCTGTCCATCAGTCAGTCAGTCAGTCAGTCAGTCAGACAGTCAGTCAGTCCTTCTCCCAGTTTGTCAGTCAGTCAGTCAGCGAGTCAGAATCAGAGCCAAAGAAAGCAGTACAATGAACAAATCGCTATGAACTTTTTTGTTAACAGCAAACAGCAAACAACAACCAGCAAACACCAACAACAACAACAACAGCAACAACAAAGGACAAACACCATAATCATCAATCCTAATGATCATCGTAATCATCATCATCGTCGTCGCCCCGAAATGAGAGCAATTGGTGAAAAGGGAAAGAGATAGGTACCAAAACAATAAAGCGTCGAAAATGCTCGACTGCAGCAGACGTGCGGCGCGGTGCGGCAAACATCTCAAACACAAAAGGCAACAGACTACAACAACAGCAACAGCAACAGCAACAACAACAACAACAACTGCAGCAGTGGCAGCCTCAGCCACAGCAGTGGCAGTGCCACTGCCAACAAAAGCAGTCGCAGGCCCAGTGAACCCAGCAAGCAAAACTGAGATAGCAAAACTATTTGCTATGCTGCATACCCTGTAAGCAATGCATAACTTCCAAATTTGGGGCATATTATCGATTATGCTGTTGGGTGAAATATACAGCTATCCTTGCCGTATTAATTAGCTACTAACGCTTATCAATTTTATTTCAAATATTTTCTATATTTTCCATTTAAATATTAAATTTTATTTATAATTTAATTATATTTATTACTTTTTCTGTCGTCTTATAATATAATATAATATAATATATAATAAATACCTTGAAAATTAGACAATAAATTTAGAGAAATACAAAAACATTTTATAAATATTTCAAAAGTTATACAACAATCGAATAAATATTATATTCTTGTTAATCAAAAGATATATCAAACAAAAGGAAATATACAGCCTAGATATTATATATTATATGTATAGTTCATATTATTTTGAAAATACAATTTATGCATTATTAAAATAAATTTATTTAGGTATTTGGGCAATTCTGTTCATTGTTACAGGGTATCTGCTAGTCGAGAGCATTCAACAAGCGTTATTCAGTTTCAGTTATTTAAAGAAGCATCTGCTCAGCCGAAAAGCAGCAAAGAAATTGCCTGATTTTGACTGTGGCTCTGGTCTTTGATTCCGTTGTGGCATGCAACAAGAAAGGCAGTCAAAATCTGGTGAAATGTGCTTAAATAGATCATGTGGTCGTATATCTTTTACACATATGTACATAAATTGTATCCACATTTTATTATCACAATAAAAAAAATGTAATTTTGAAGTGAATCCTATGCTTAAGGACAACTCCCATAAGCCAGGTTCACCAACCGAACCCAAAACTGGAACACTGGTTCATGACTTGATTTGAGTTGATTTTAACTTCAACTAAGTCAAATAGTTGCTTAGTTAAAGCTACAAATAAATATCCAATTTAAGAATGAAGAACTCAATTAAATAATCAGATAATTTTCCGGGAACAATCCATAAGCGAAAGGAACACTTCCAATGAAACATGTTATGTTCATTTATCCTATACTAACCCATAACTACCCGGTGGACAGGGGAAGATGAGGAACACCCTCTGCTAATCGTAATCATAAATGATTCACCTGGTTTTCATATAAATGGGAAATGCCATTTCCTTTTTAGTAGATCCTCTATTTGGGTATTTAGAGTGTGTGTCACATTTACCTGCGCAGAGTTTTTCATATTTATTTATTTTTTTCAGTGTGTAGATACCTTGGTCGGTGAGTGCCCCTACCCACCAAACAGCTGGTTGCTGGTAGCAACCAGTTGCAACTGAGAATGTGAGAGGATGGTCAATTTTTTTGTTGGAATCTTCATTGTTTTGGTCAAAAGCTGAGATGATTATTTGCTTAAGAAGAGTCGATGACAAGAAAGAGATTCGTGAAATGGTGAGAAAGAGACAAGGAAATGGAGAGTAAGAGGAAGAGGAAGAGGAAGAAAGAGGAAGGACAACTGGTGAGTACTTTGAGCAATTAAGGCGATTTTAAATAAGTATGTGTTGATTCTTCACACTCCAACGCACACACAAAACATACACATAAAGAGAGACAGAAAGAGAGAGAGAGGTAGAGAGAGAAAGAGAGGTGAGAGAGCGAGGTCCAGGCTTTAAGTGTCCTGTTTCTGATTTCAAAAGAGTGGCCGGTAAAAACAACCCTCGAACCCCCTCTCCAGCTACCCGCAACCCCCTCTCCCGCAATCCGCTACCAGCTACTCGCAACCCGCTACTCGCTTCCTCTGCGCTCACAGCTTCTGTCAACGGGTGGCACGCTACGATGATGATGATGATGTGAACGAACCGGAAGCTATTCAAGCGTTGGGGAGGGAGTTTTGGGAAGGGACGGCGGGAGGGGGGAAGGGGGGTTTGATGGGATGATATTGTCGGATTGTGGGTTAGCGTTGTTGGCATTGTTCTTGTTGTCGTTGTCGTTGCATTACGCAATGTGGCAGGCAAGCCGCCGTGCTCTGCGCCAACCATTAACGCCCATTTTGGCAAGAAAAAAAAAAAAAGAGACGCCACCTCACCACTGGGTAGCCGAACTCAAGCCCATTCTAAGCAACCACCCACATTGGTCACCTCACGCCCCTGTTCATTTACCCAGTTACCTTGTTACCCTGTTACCTTGGCTGGCAATCACGGCTTTAATTAGTTTGAGTGCATAACACCAAACACATACAAATATAAATATACACATTTATATATATATATATATAAATATATATATTTTGATTTCAACTGACTTGTAATCCAACAAGCAACAATGCAAAATCACATTTTCTTCTGCATGTGGCAACTGTTTGCCGCCACACAGGCAACAGGAGCCGCAGCAACAACAAGCAGCTGCAACAATTAAGGAGTCGTCGAGAGTGGAAAACAGAACTGTCGCAATTAACGCTTATATATGCCATGTCGCAACCGATTTCTCTAATTCAGAAATTAATGTGTATAGATTCCAAGTTGGACATAATAATATATATATAAATATTTTGTTACTTTACTTTCAAAATCCCCAAAGTAAAATTATTTATATATATAAATTATTTGACATATGTGTGTATATATGTATGTATATACAAATATTTAGTAATTTAAAAAAATGGAAATTTAAATGCTTTCAACGAATTTTCCATTTTGGAGGTTTCCTTTTTTGATTTCTTGTCGATAATTATTTCTTTAAAAGTGTTTTCTGTTCATTGCTTGGCTTCAGTTAAACTTGAATAAACATTTGTATGTATACAGGAAATACATAACTACTACATTTGTATGTATGTATTTTTGAAACTTGATGTAAATATTTATGGTATATTGCAGTATTAAGGCAACTAATCATCTGCTCTTGCAGAGTTTTAAGAGGCTGACCAAATTCGCACAAAACAAAACAACAACAAAGAAAAGCAATGCCAAATAATCGCGGGTGTCAATAAAATGCCGAGCGACAGCAAACAACCGAATAAGCCGAATAAGTGTAAAAAAAAAGAAGCAGAGGAAAAAATGGCGCCAAAGGCCATAGACACACATTTGGCTGCTGCCGACGAACGGGCTCGTGGACTCGTGTGTGAAGGTCATGGTTAGGATGCGTAAGCCTCTCTCTCTCTCTCTCTCTATCTCACTCTCTCTCCCTCTCTCCATCTCTCTCTCTCTCTCTCGCCAGGCAGGGGGGCAGCCAATGAACTGCAGTCGCCGTTACAGTACAGTGAACTAACGTGATGAGTTTTTTTTTTGTTTGCGTTTTTTTGTTTTGCTGTATTTGTTTTTGTCTTTATGAAATGCCCATCGCAGCTTTGCTAATTATAGTTGCCCCAATTAATGGACCCAAACAATTTTGGGAATTTTCGGCATCGTTCAAGTATTTGATATGGAGCTGGTTGACGCCTTCGACAACTGTAGTTGAGCACTTATCATTGTGTTGGATATACATACGTATGTATGTATTTGTGTGCGTGTGTGTGTTTTGTGGGGTTGTTTTGTTCTGTTAATCGTCTGTGACGAAAAGCCCCGTTACTTATCTATGGCAATCTTTTGGGAAATATTCACCTCTCGTTTACGATGCAGATTTCAATTTAAAATGATATCCAAATTAAATTGGGCTACCGCTGACAGGCAAAAGAAGAAGAAGAAGGAGGAGGAAAACAAAAAATAAAACAAAACAAATTTCAGACAGCGATAAGAAGTGACGATTGCGTTGGCTTCGACGTCGACGTTGACTGCGACTCCGACTCCGACTTCGACTGAACGAAAAAAGGCATAACATAAATGAAATGTAAAATAAAAATGCGTTTGTACTTTAATTGGTTTCATCGGAGCGCAAGCAATAGCAAAGAGCAACCCCCCAGCGACCGCAACGGCAACGACACTTTGTGCTCTGAGCATAAACACTCGCCACACGCACACATATACATACGTACATACATACCTACATACACACACACACACACACAAACATACACATGTTAACTAAGCGTCTTTGTCTGGGTGTGTGTGAGTGTGTATATGTGTATGAATGCGGCTTTCCCACATGCAAGTGAAGCTGCAGCTGACGCTGGCGCTAGACGCTTACGTTGACTGCGACTGCAGCAGCAGATGTACACATGAATTTTTAACAGCTGATAGCATTTGAAATTTATGAGGATACCAACAACTCTTAAGCGCATTCAAGTCACTGCTCCGCTCACTCACACTCTTGCTGCGCTCTTAGACGACGCGCGACGCTCTTCATTCGACAGCGCTGCTGTTGCTGGCTGCTGTTGCTCTCCCCTGCTGTTAAGTTGTTGTTGTCTGTCTGTTGCGTGTGTCGTTCGTATTTATCTGCCGTTGCTTTTTTTTTTGTTGTTGTTTCTTTGAGGGGGACTACTGACTTCCGAGTTGGGGGATCGTGCTGTCTGTCTAAGTCTGATCGAAGCTACAAATAATGCTGCTGTTGTTGTTGTTGTGGTTGTTGTTTTCAACATTACTGTCACGTCACATCTCGCAGTGTCGCTGATAAGCAGCAAAACAGCTGACAACACATTGATGATTGGGGGGCGGGAGAAGAGAAGAAATGCAAGAGAATGTACGCTTGTGTGTTTACATGTGCTTGTATGTGTGTATATGTGTATTACGCCTACCTGTGAACAACAGCTGCACATGCAAGGGGCACATTGGCGGCTTGTTGTAAACTCTAGCAGCGAGTGGTATCGCAATTTTGTCACGAAATGTTTAACGTGTGTAACTTAAATTAATAAGAAACTATTCTTGTATAAGACACATTTTTTGTAAATCATCTTTACATAATGTATATGTTTGAATGCCATGTATCTGTCTATCCTACAAACATACGTAAATGCTCACCTACCAACCAGTGTTGCCAATGTATGATCTTATTATATGTATGTGTATATATGTCTGCATGCATACATACATGCACACATGCTTACCAGTGCTGCCAATACTAAAAACAAAAAAGAAATAGTTGCACGAGGAATACAAACAAATATCAGTATGTATATACATATGTTTGTATATGGGAAATTTTGTGACATTCAATGATTCACGGTCTAATCGCTAAACATAAACAACATTGCAATTGTATGCAAACAATGATAAGTAATTTGACACTGTAAGAAACCGCTAAAAATGAGACCACAAACCGCTGCTTATGAACACAATTTCCAGTGGCAAACTAATAAAATCATTAAATCCAAGTGGCAGCACTGATACACACACACACACACACACACACTTACATACATATATACATATTTATATACATGCATTTGTGGTGTTAACTTTAAGTGCATTTAAACTGTTATTCCGTGCTTACGGCATACATATATACATACATACATATATACATACAAACTATTATTTGTAGATCTGGCAGCATTGCGCTAAACAAATCTCTGTTAAGCATAATCCATGCTTAATTGTTGGACACCCAACACAATTTGTGTGCTTTCCGCCGCTTCTTCAGCCTCCCCCTGGCGCCACATACACAAACATACAGTATGCTTGTTGTTTGTGTGTGTGTGTGTGTGTACATGGATAGATACACAAGCGTTGATTATTAATTATGAAGCAAAATGGGCAATGATTACTTCAAACAACTCCGGCGAAACCTTAGAAAGTTTTCTGGCCCTCACCTGCCGCCACAAAGAAGACGAACAGAGTGACAGACAGCAGCAGCAGCAACAACAACAACAATAACAGTAACAACAGCAACGTCTCGTATCGTCTCGTTTCGAGATTAGCCCAGAAAGTAACTCAATACCAATACCAATAGCAACGGAGTGCTTCACAAAAAATGTCCAAAATAAAACGACGGAGGAACGACGGAACGAGCAAGCAAGCAGGCGTGCAAAATCCATGTAAAATGGAGTGAGAAGTCGTCAGAGACAGGGAGAGATAGAGAGAGAGACGGAGTGCGAAGAGTGGGGAGAGAGATGGGGTCGAGGGAAGAAGGCGCATAGGTGATGACATAGCCATGGAAAGAGGAAGCAGCACTGCCAGCGGTTCAGGCAATATCGTTGCACTCACAAACACACACACACACAAAGACAAACACACATGCACATACACACACACACACACACACTGTACACAGAGCAACATTTGATTGTCGGCTCCGTCGGCTATGCACAATAAACCAGTATAATTGCACAATCACACACACACAGACACACACACACAGCCAGACACACACACACACACAAACACGGACACACACAAGCGCACGCTTGCAAAGAGACGGCAACACTGGCTGAAATTGACTGGCGAGTGAAGGGCGCGCTCTCTTTGGCTTAAGGACGAAACGCAAGACAAAAAACGTGTGCAGGAAATACACAAAATATACAAAATGAAAAACTAAAAAAAAAAAAACGAAATAATAATCAAATGGAAGCTAAAACATCAGCAAGCACGAGCGTGGGGGAGGAGGGAGGTGCTCCCCCTCCTAAGCTACCAATTCAAATGGCGACTCATCCCATACCCTGTCCACTCGTGGGGCTGGCCACCACGCGGCTGAAAAATGTTCGCTCATTTGTATTATATATTTCTGTCTCTCTGTATGCGTATGTGTGTTGTGTGCTGACCTCGACGTCGCTGCCAGCGTTAACGAGGCGGTGTCGTTGCTTTAACTCAGCTCTTTATTGTGCGTTCGTTCTCTTTTGGCTAGGCTTTTAGTTTTCTCTTGCTTCCGCCCTTGTTGCTTGATGTTGTCGCTGTTATTGTTGTTGTTGTTGTTGTTGCTGCTGCTGCTGCTGCTCAGCGCAATGACTTGTGGGACTTGTTGGCATCGACGTTAACGTCGGCGTCGTCATTGTTCCGCGCGCGGCCGTTTAACTTGGCGTTTGTGTTTGTAAATGTAAGCATGTGTGTGTGTGTACGTGTGTGCTATGGTCTCATTTCAAGATAATCGTCACACGAATGAGTTGCTGATGTTTTTGTTGTTATTGTAATTTAGCGGTTTTGCTTTGTTATTTTTGTTTTTACTATGTTAGCTTATAAGTGTGTGTATGTATGTATGCGTATGTATGTATGTAAGTATGTATGTGTGTGCGTGTAAAGGGTATTACATTCATGTTATGTATGCATGAATGTTAAATGTACGACAAATGACACATCTATGTGTGTATACAGTTAGTTATGTATGTAAGTGTGTGTATATGTATTTTTATGGCAACAATTTCTTCTGCGTATCTATGTACATACATCGTCTTACAAGAGTATTTAAACTTCTTCATGCCCAAGGCAATTTTTTTTTATTTGTTTTTCACTTCTTTGTTTCGCTTTGGGTTTTTTTTTCGTTTCGTTTCTTTTCTCTTGTACGTGCTGCTGCTGCTGTTTTTGTAGTTGTAGTTGCCATACTTTTCGCCTATTTGCTGCTTAATGTTATTAGATTTTTTTGTTGTTGCCTTATTTTGATGATATTGTGTTTAGCATTTTAACCTATTTGTGTGTTAAATGTCTTATGTCAACAGGTTTTGACCCAAATGCAAAGAAGACAAGTAAATATTAATTGTACATGTATCGCTTGTGTGCATTTGTGTGTGTGTGTGTGTGTGGAGTATTTATGGGTGATTTTATATTTATGTACTATTTTTCCCCCATTTATATTTGGGATATTATTCTGAGCTTATTACTTATATTAAAGATATTCTTATATAATATGTACATGTGTATATGTATATTAAGGAATTCCCGCCACCCGGCACACCCACCTGGATATGCCTTTGTTTGTATGCATCGTGCACTGAAACAATTTACATCCGGGATTCAATTATGTATGCATTAAGATAAGCTGACAACAATTCGACGACCTTTTTGCTAACTGAGTTGATCTTGGTTTCAATTGGGGATCAGTTGAAGTCTGGTTCATCTTGAAATCCGCGCTGTCGACAGCTCCAATGCGAGAAAAATTAACTTATTTATGGATAAATTGTTCATACATGCATACGTACATCAGATGTTCATACGCATGCATGTATGTATGTATGTATGTACAATAAACAAAAAGAGTGGCGGGCGCGTGTTTTGTTTTTGTCTGTTGCTTAATGCTGAATAAATTGAAAACAACAAACAGCGACAACAACAACAACAAATAGACATTTATTTAATTTGAATTTGAATTCGAAATGCGCCGCAACCATAATTGTTGCCTATTCGAAGCAGCAGCAACAACAACAACAGCAACACCAGCAGCAACAACACGGATAACAATAACAATAAGAACAAGCGAAAAAGAAAATCGAAAACAACAAAAGCAATGTCAACGCTTTCGTTGACAGCGACGTCGACGGCAACGCCGAAGGTGACGACGCCGTCATCGCCAACAGCAGCAGCAGCAGAAACAGCAGCAGAAACAGCAGCAGCATCACAGCACGCCTGCTGTCAACGTGAACGTCAACGTCAACACCGGAGAGCGAACAGTGAACAGCGTAAGCGTTGCTACTTAGCGCAACAGTAACGCTGGCAGCGACGTTGACGTACATATTGACTGCGGCGTTAACTTCCGGCATTTTCTGGCTCATCTCAACGTTGCGGCTGCTGCTACTGCTGCTGCTGCTGCCGCTGCTGCTGCTGCTGCTGCTGCTGCTGCTGCTGTTGTAGTTGTTGAAGTTGTTTTATGTTGTTGATTTTATAAAACTTAACACGACACGTATGGCAATAACAATAACAACAAGGGTACTAAAGTTTATAAATGCATTAATCAAGAGCGCAAGAAACAGCTCTAAATGAAATGTAATCGAATGAAATACATAAAACACATACAAATGCACACACATGTGTTTAGGCAGGTATGCAAGAGCATTTGCACAGCGTACCTGGCCTGTCTTTTCAAACTAAGATATCAATCGGGGAAAATATGTTAAGAATGCTTGAGATGAGTGCGTGCGCTTGGGCAAGAGACACGACACGACACGAGGCAAATAAAAATCAGTCGAGGGACGCATTTTTAAAGCCACTCAAAAAGCTAAACAGAAGACCATAAAATGTTGTTTCACGCCACTGGCTTCGGCCTGGGCGGACACCCGGACACACACACGCACACACGCACACGCGCGCACATTTCGTGTTACACTTTCAATTTAAAAGGAAAACGTTCCCACACAAACTCACACACACACACGCACGCAAGCACAAAGAGGCATCATCATCAATTTCTAAATGCAAAACCGCAATAAAAAAAATAAAAAAAAAAAACCAAGTAAAATTCCATATAAATGACATAAGACCGAAGCGCGCACACACTCACTGAACACACAACAGCGCCGACTCGCATACATATGTGAATATTTATAACTCCAAAAAAACTCTTTGAAATAACTTAAAAAACATGTAATTTCTAAAAATAAGCTTGGTACAATTTCCAAAAAAAAAGCTGTACATGCGAGATGTGTTAAGCGTATTCGACCAGCTGATGGGTCGTTTGCTTGGCAAAGTGTATTTAAAATACAGCACAGCAAGAGAAGCCAAAACCGAAATCGAAGTACACACGCAGTAGTAAAGTGTAGTGAGAGAGAGCCACAACTGAGAGAGCGAACGATAAACAAAAACACAGGCTGAGAGAGAGAGAGAGAGAGACAGAGAGAAAGAGAGACTATAAAATGGTGTGGCTGGCAAACGTTGTGCTCCGTTTCGGTTTCTCGAGTGTTGATGATTTTATGCGAGAGTGGGACTCTGTGTTCAGCAAGGGGGCTGGGGTGGGGGGTAGACAATAGTAGGGTAATGACGAGGACGACGCACGCACGTGTAACCGTAAAAAGCGTAAAAAAAAATAGTTGTGGGTGTTTGTATTTGCCTACGTATATGTGTGTGTGCATGCGTTTGCTTGTTTATGCGTGTTGTTGTTGTTGATGTTGTGTGTATTTACTTTGCAAACATGACATGATAATTGTTGCTGTTGTTGTTGTTGTTATTGCTGTTGTGTGTGGCCAATGGAAAAGTGTTGCTGTAATGTGCTCGAGAAATGATCCGGCAATTTGTCCGCATTAAATCATTTATATGCAGTTGCCCTATGCTAATCGGTAATCGGTAATTGGTAATTGGTAATTGGTAATTGCTAATCTGTAATCGATAATCGGTTAGCATCAGATCTATCACAAGGCGCCGAACAATAGCCGCTGATTATCTCATTTGTGATAGTCAATAGATAGCCATGGTTATCCATAGGCGAACGACCCAACATTTGACTCAGCATTTATATCAATGTCACATCCAAGCCAAAAAAAAAACCAAAAAAAACACAAACCAAATAAAACAACAACAACAAAAAACACAAACAGAAACAACTTCAACGATATTTCGGGCATTAGCCCCTCATATAAAATGCTCGCTTCAAGGTAATATTTATTTAAAAGCTTTTTAGCGGTATTTGGGCCAGTGTACGACAATGAATTGTTTGTTATCTATGCATCATCTTAGCCAACTAACAGTGCCCTAGTTAACAACATTTGACAACAAATCGTTTATGTATATTTTCATAAATATTACTATTTTCTTTATTTTTTTTTATGTATTTAAGAATAACACATTTTCACTCTTATTAATGATGTGAAATACTGTTGTTTTGGAAGAGCATTCAGCTGGGCACCATCGCTATTTATTAAATTGGAGAAAGTGACAGTAGTAACTTACCTAAAAAGGCAACACCGATATGTTCAGCCAGCAAATGCGCTCGTTGCACATTGTTAAGCTGCTCGGTGCACACAATCACATCCATCGCATCATTATTTAATTAAATTACATGCATTCATAATATATATATATATATATATATAGCCAAAAACAACAAACTCGTTGAAAATTGTCGAACAAGCGTTTAGGAGGGGCATGATCGTCTCCCAAGGAAAAAAGGGAGACACAATATTGAATATATTGGGAGTATTCGATGAGAATGGCACGCATCTTATGCGACACCTCCGACTGACCTTTCTAGTGAGCCGGGTAGATGGGCTGCTGCTCCTCCCCCTCGTACATAGAGTCGTAAATATCATTCAGATCGATCTCTGCCACATCGCCCAGACGACAACTGTACAGGGTTATTGTGGTTGTTGCTACCTGTGGCACATTGTTGTCCAATTTTGGCAGCCTGGCCAAGTCAACAGATTCCTTTTTCAGCTGAACGGAAGCATTAGTTTCCTTCTTGAGCTGTGCAAAAGGCAAAAACAACGCTTTGTTGACTGCAACTGCAACTGCAACTGCAGCTGGAGCTGGATCTGGAGCTGGTGCCACATTGGACATGGTCAGCGATTTGCGCGACAAGTTGTTGTCCACGCGGCGCAGCTTGTTGCCACACATGCATACGTCTTTCAGTTCTTTGGTGGTTATTTCATGGGTTAATCGCCAATTCTGCTGGTCGCAGAGTACGGCGCGTTTTGTGGCTGTCTTTTGTCTGTTTGAAGGCACTGTCAACATTTTCACGTGCAACTGATTGAATTTCGCTTGTACCTTCTCGTCCAAAGTAATTTTAATGTTTTCGGCGGCCATTTTGATAGTTTTGCTTTACTTTTAGCACAAATATACATATATAAATATATAGAGAAAGATCGTTTTGGAATGCGATCTCTTTTTTCCCTTGAATTGAGATTTTTGATCATTTACTTGTTGTCGAGTTTGCAGATAGTTTCAAAATGTATTTCACAACGCTTTCTGCTTAAGTTCGAATTATTGTATATTGCCATTTCGGTTTTTAACGCATTTATTTCCAATCCTTCACCTTTCTTTGCTCATTTTGGCACTGAGAGAGAGAGAGCGACGATCGTCGCCTGCGCTCTTCTCTCAATTCTGCGCTCTTTATTTATTTATTCTCTTTTTAATTGTACGCATACGCATTGACACCGCTGCTTTTACTACTATTTTCCAGCAAGAGTTGGGAAAATGCAAAGAGGCCAACTCAAACACACACACACACAGACACACACATGTATATATATATATATATATATATATAAATATATACGACTATAGAGCGCACACGTCTCCATCAGCGACTTAATTATTAAATTAAATGCGCTAAATGGCAGCACACGCAAATGGCAATAAAAAAATATAATGAAAAAAAAAACAGAAAAACAACTCTAGCAAAAAGCTCGACATAAACGCATAAGCACACACACACACATATATATATATATATTTATATATATAAATATATATACATATATATATATATATATATGTACGCTGAGCATACGTATGAAGTCGACGTCGTCGTTGACGTCGAGCGACGCCACATGCTTACAACCTTGTCCGTTATTCCCCCCTTCCGCACTTAATTTACTCACCCACAACCCTTTATACAATAACAAGAACAACAAGAACAACGGACCTAATCGAATAAATTTGTCAACGCTCTCGCTCTATCTGCTCTGGCTCTGCCTCTGCCTCTGCGCTGCTCTCTCTCTCTCTCTCATTGTATATTGGCGTTCTCGCTCGCTCTCTCTCTCTCTCTCTCTATATATATATATATATATATATATATATATATATATCTTTCTCACTCTCTCTTTGCGTTGGAGCTGTTCAATTTTGGTTGTTGTTGGCCGACTGGCTCTTCTTGCTTTTTATGGCTTTTATGGTCATAAAGAGGCTTTGGCCTGTCCGACAGCCGCCAGCTGTTGACGCTGTTGGCGCTACCGCTACCGCTTCACACTCTCGCACACCAACAACAATAACAACAACAACAACAACAACAGAAAGGCAAAAAGGCAAAAAAAAAAATAAACGTCAGTCTCAGTGGCCCAAGCTAAATGGCAACATATGCACATTCAGACACATGCACACATACACGCATACATGCATACATAAATATATATACATATATACATACGGTCTGGCGCAGGTATGCACACACACACACACACATAGACACACACACACATCCGTACACACGAATGTATTTGTTTGCCAGAGGCCCGCAAACAAACTAAACGTAAAAAGCGCGCGCGAATACAGGTCGACGCTCGGCATAGGCGTCAGCGTCGCCGTCGACGTCGCTGTCGCCAGCGTTAGCGTCAGCATTGCTTCTTGTTGCGGTCTTCTCTATGTTTATGATTTTCGGAAATTCCATTTCGTGTGCATTGTTCGTTTGTTATCGCTACAGTTGTTGCTGTTGTTGTTGTTGTAGCTTGTTAACATATTTGAAATGTAATTAAATCAATTTGTCTTTGCTCCATTGAGCAAGTCTTGTTTGTGTGAGTATGTGCATGCTTGTAGCTTGGACTTAAGCTGTAAAAAAAGTTAAGTTAATGTTAATGCCTTTGCCAATGTCTGGCAACGCTTGCCTGCCCATGTGCGTGATGAAACTGGTTTGGTTTGTCTTTTGATCCATTGGGCTACCCACATACATACCACAAACATACGTAGATATTCACAAACACATACATACAGTACGAACTTCACCTGCCATGACGTCACAAGTGCTTATCAATTGCGCCGCTAAATTGCCAATGATATGAATGTCAACACAGGCAAACATACAAATCTATTTATATCTATAAGCTTGTATACATATGTGTGTAGAGAGAGGAGGAGCATTTGCAAATCACAGACAGGGCTGTTTATCTCTCTATTGGGTGCGTGTGTGTGTGTATGTGTTCGGTTATTCTCTATCTGTTTTAGTAAATGAAGTAAGCAGAAACGCAATTTTTTTATGCTTCTTACGGTCACCCTCTGAGCCCCAATAAGTATGCTGTGCTAAAGACAATCAACTATCGCTTCGATGTACACACCTGGACAGTAAAATACAGCCGTTGTTTTCATACTGCTGTCTTGGAAAATGTTGAAAAGAAATACAAAAAATATAGTTTGAAAATTATGAAAATTTAAATACAAGCAATCAATATTGAAGCTAAGTGTACGTTACAAGTTGACATAGCTATACAATTTATTAAGAAACAAACATTAAAGTCCTTCATTTTAATAATGCTCATATTTATTTTATATATATCAATTTAATAGTAGTGGAATAAGAGTGAAGTTTCCTCCGTTCTTTTTTTTTTTTTTTTAGTTATGATGGTTGGTTATATTTTACTACGATTAGTATTTAAAAAAAAGTTTTGGAGAGATTTTGTTGAAGAAGTTTGAGTCATATTTCGAGTATTGAATCAATGCAAAGTTTCCCCAATCTTCAAAATTGCAGTTCTAACGGAAAGAAACTTTACTGTATGAATTTTATTGTTTTTTTTAATTTCATGCAACTGATGCATGCCAAGAAATTTAACTGTACGCTACACATAACACACAAAAAAAAAGAAGTGATTTTCTTTTTACAACTAATTTACTGGCCAGGTGTGTATGGGCGTATGTATTTTCACTTATATGATAAGATTATATAAAACAAAAGCTTTTTCATTCATATTTTTTTTTTACTATTTATATAATATTAAAATTGCATTTTCGGAGGGAAAAAAGCAGACAAAGAAGTATGACGCAGTTATGGTATGTATTATTCCAGTCAATTATACAAGACAAGATGCCACCTGAGGAGAAATGTCAACCACAGATTTGCGCAATATGTTGTGATATAAATGTCATATATACTTATATGATAAGTTTATATAAAACAAAAGCTTTTTCATTTATATTTTTTTTTTACTATTTATATAATATTAAAATTGCATTTTCGGAGGAAAAAAAGCAGACAAAGAAGTATCACGCAGTTATGGTAAGTATTATTCCTGTCGATTATACAAGACAAGATGCCACCTGAGGAAAAATGTCAGCCACAGATTTGCGGAATATGTTGTGATATAAATGTCATATATACTTATATGATAAGATTATAGAAAACAAAAGCTTTTTAATTTATATTTTTTTTTTACTATTTATATAATATTAAAATTGCATTTTCGGAGGAAAAAAAGCAGACAAAGAAGTATGACGCAGTTATGGTAAGTATTATTCCTGTCGATTATACAAGACAAGATGCCACCTGAGGAGAAATGTCAACCACAGATTTGCGCAATATGTTGTGATATAAATGTCATATATAGATAAGGTCATAAAAGGTCGCTAAAAATTTTAGATGCGTATTTCTTTGTAGAATCCCTGCTGAGTACTGACGCACATTGCATGTCTGAGTGTCGAGTGTGCAGGATTTGGATATAAGCACACATCCATACATATACGCTGACAACAACAGTAACAACAACGATTACGACTAGAGCCAACAGGTTTAAACTACGCAAACGGCAAACACACAAATTACAATAACAGAAGCGACCGCGAAGTCAGCGCAGCAGTAACAGCAAATAGCAAACGGAGGCAGCAACACTAAAAGCAATAACACAATAAATGGAAATGGAAATCATTTCGACATATGCACACACACGCACGCACACACACACACATACTTATGATATATGTGTGCGTGATACGAAATTGTCGCAAGCAAACTTGAGAATCAATTGGAGCAAACTGCGCACA
Source organism: Drosophila setosimentum (assembly GCA_035043505.1). NCBI lineage: Eukaryota > Metazoa > Arthropoda > Insecta > Diptera > Drosophilidae > Drosophila > Drosophila setosimentum. The sequence goes on along the minus strand of JAWNMY010000090.1, from coordinate 9,298,704 downwards.
AAGTGGAATGAAATGAAATCGAATGAAACAAAATGGATGATTAGCAAGCAAAGCAAAGTATGTACAAGCACACACACAGATAGAGAAGAATGTAATTAAGAATTAAGCAGAATAAGTAAGAAAATGTAATTTACATGAATATTTACATATCGACATGTGTATGTACTTATTCACAGCCGATGACATCTGCGCTTATTTAGATTACGAAATCAGTTTTATGCCTTGAACCACATTTGTAATGCAAAACGAAAGAGTTTACTCGACGCTGTTCTTTAACGTTTAGCGTTTAGCGCAAAACAAATCAAAATCAAAACGTGCCAAAGCAATAATAAATATCAACTTGGCTGCAGGCTGCAGTGCTGCTGGTGCAGTGGCAGCACTATCACCACCACTAACAACAACAACAGCAGCAGCAACGGCAATGGCAATTATGCATGTGTGTGTAGAGAGAGAGTGAGAGAGAGCAACACAGTCAGTCTCAGTCTTGACAATGCGTCGCGATTATGCGATAAGTTGAGTGAGAGGTGAGCTGCAGCAGCATCAGCCGCTGTCGGCAGCAAACCAGGCATAGGCATGAACAAAACAGACATACACACACACATCCAAGCATACACACACAGACACACACACACACACACACATACACATACAGACAGACAGACAGGCAGGCAGAGCAGACAGCAGAAGCATATGCACCAGCAGCAGTGCTATTTTTTTTTGGTTTTTTTTTTTTTGTGGGGGTCGAAGTGAGAAACACTAAAAAGGGAAGAAGCAGCGAAGGTGGGCGTAGCAAAACCAGCAGCGTGCGGCTGGCGCTTAAAATGCAGCAAGCGATTATGCTAAATATTCTAAAGAATCGTTTAATTTAACAGCAAGCAAGAACTTAAAAAGAGAAGTAAACAGTAGAGTATTTAAGTACATAATAATTGTATTTATCTATATGTCATGTGCTTTTTCAACAATGAATTTGTACACAATCAATTAGCCCGATGATCATGTCGCGCTCTTTGAGCTTGCTCTTCAGTCAACTTTGCTTTGACAGATTATTGACTCATTGGCATAGCTTACATACACACCTATCAACAAACATATAAATGTACTACAACAGTAACTGTAACTAGCGCGCCATGTTGGGCACTGGGAGAAAATTAAAAACATAACAATTGCAGTAGCAGCCAGTGGACAGCAGAGACGAGCAAGCGTCTCAGCAGAGGTGTTGTGAGAGGTGGAGAAGGGGAGATGAATCTTATGAGTATGTATTTGTGTGTGTGTTTGGCAAGGCCGCAATTAATTACAAACTTAGCCAGCTGTCCGTGTCCCTCTACTGCCTATTATGCTCTCTCTCCCTCTCTTTATGTGTGTTTGTGTGTTACTCTCTGATGGCACGTATCAATGTTGAAAGCATAAACACAAAGAGTGCCAAGCAAAGAGAACGACTGACACTGACACACACACAGTAAGCGACAGAAAACAAGACAGAGAAAAAGAGATTAGCAAAAAAAAAAAAAGAGCGGGGAGCATGGGAAGCATACTTTCGCCGGTCTGTTGGTCGCAATACCGTTACCGTTACCCTTTTGCCTGCTGCTTTGCAATAGATTCTGTACATATTGCAAACATGACCAAAATTTACATACACACGCATATATATGTATATAATATTATACACTGATAAACACGCATACACTATTATGTACATATAAAATGTGGGCAAACATACAAAAAGCAACAACAGCAGCATTTTGTGAAGGGCACACAGTAAAAAGCACCGACAATGGCAGCAGTGTTGTAAAATGGCAACAGCAGCAACAACAACGAAATCTTGCCTCTAGTCTGTGCCTGTGTGTGTGTGTGCATTACATAAACTTTTAATATTTAGAGGCAATTCAACAATACTCAAAACGCAACTCATTTTTAATGCACACTATCAACAGAAACAACGAGAACAGGACAACACAAACACACATACCAATATATTCATACATATATATATATATATATATATATATATATATGCGCCACAGTCAAAAACCACTGACGCTGACGCATTTATCACTGCGCTGCTTTGGCCACCAACACAACAAGAAGATCAAATGAGCGAAGGAAGAAGCCATCGCAGCCACAGCAACAAATAGTTATAACAACAGCAGCAACAAGATTGTAGAACGAGGGGGAAACAAGAAGTTTGGGGAATCGCTCCATTGTCGGCGGCGGCGAGCATTGGGAGTCATTGATTTTCGTTTATGAGCGCGACGACGACGCCGACGTTGACGTCGACGCGCTCTCACTTTTTATACGTTCATTCACACGGCGCACAGTGAGACTGTTTTAGTATGGAATGTTAATGATCCCACAGACTATTTGTGTTACATCTGTATGTGTGTGGAGGGAACGTATGCATGCATTTGGTATGTGTATTTCTTCAACTATTTTATTGCTGCTCAGTTAGAGTGCGCTTTAAGGGCAGTAATTTTATTATCTATGGAAAATTTCATGTATTAGTGGTAGCTAAATTATGTAAATTATTAGCAGTTTTTTTTTTTGTGCAAGTCATATGTAATATCTGTTCGATTAAGGAGCGAGCTAATAAAAGAAATAATTTATGTAACATTATCAATGATGACGGATAAGTATGCAAAAGCTCTCCAGGCCCACTGTTGCTGCTGCTTTTGCAAATGCTAAGAGAGCATTGCGAGCAGCAAAGAGAGCGTGCGCTAAAAAAAAGAAGAAGAAACAGAGCCAAACACACAGCCACAGACAAAGTTGGCAAGCGGTGGTGGTGCGGTGAGCAAGGGACAAACGAAACTCAAATATGTTATTGATAATTAAATTGTTGTTGTTGTTGTTGCCGTTGATGCGATACACACACACACACATATATATACGTATACATATGCATGCATTGGTATCAACTCAACTCCTACTTGTCCGTCCACCTTTGAGATTGGTGCTTTTGTTTGGCTTTAGCAGCGACTCTTTGCTGGATTGTCTGAATGCAGACGTCGCGACAACGGCTGCTGCTGCTGTATGTGAGTGTGTGTGTGTAAGTGTGTCTGTGTTGGTTTTGTTTTTGGTTACTGCTTGGGCAGAGGGCAGTTTTCGTTTTCGTTTCAGTTGCTGTTGTTATTTCTGTGGCTGGAAATTTACGGCTGCGAATCGACAAAGTCGCGACGTATTTATGTACATGTGTATGTGTGAATGTGTGTATGTAGTTGTCAAAGCCAAAATATGCAACGCCGCCCATTCCGCGCCCGTTTAACGCGCGCCTAAGAACGAACGCAGCAACAACAATAACAGTAACATCATCATCATCATCATCAGATGAAGAAGAAGAAGCAGCAGCAGCAGCAAAACGAAACACCATCTTGAAATAAAGCGCTGTGATTTCTTTTAGCTCCGCCGCCGCAGGTAGTCGTCGTCGCTGACGCTGGCAGCTCTTTGTGCGTCAGCGTTGTTTATGTGTGTGTTTGTTTGTTTGTATGCGTTTTTATTTTATTTTATATTTTGATTTTTTTTGGAGAGGGGGTGGGGTGGGAGTTTGAGGCTTTGCTTATCGTGCAGCAAATTGAAAGCAATAAATACTTAATTGTTAGGCCTGCTTAATTACGTAATTTTAATTTATCTTGAAGAACACAGGTCGCTGTACGCGCACATATACATACATACAGTCATACATATACCTGTATGTCGAAAAGGGAATGGGAAAGGCAGACATAGTGTGTGTGTGTATGTGTGTGTGAGAGAGAGAGGGAGGGGAATAGCGCTGCTGTTTGTCAAATGGGGCCAGGGGCAGTTTTCGAAGGCCACAAAAGGTCAATGCAATCCAAAGGATACACACACACATACAAACATAATAAAAGTGTGTGTGTGTGTGTGCGTGTGACATTGAACTGAATGCGAATAAGTTGCCGGCATTTTGTGATGATTACTTTTGCAAATAAACAGTTATAACGTGCATACTTATATCTGTGTATGTATGTGTATGTGTATATGTATATGCATACAAATGCATATATATGCATCTGAGTAGGCTTGTATATGTGCAGCAAGTATAAATCTCAGGCTACACACACACACACACACACAAACACACACACGTAGATAATAAGTACACTCGCCTGCAAGGTCGAGGAAAAAAAAAGAAGACAATCGCCATATTTATTGTTCAGTCCTCAGCTCGTCATAATAATAAATACCGAAATGAGGTTAGTTCTCGCAAAAGCGCGAAAGGAAAATCTTCTAGGTTAAGTCAATAAGCATATAATTTAAATGTTGTTGTTGTTGTTATTGTTGTTTGTAGTATTTTGGAATTCACCCAAATACAATTTATGTTACGCTGCCAGCAAATGGTTCTGCTTCTTCTTGCCGCGCTTCTTCGCTTGCTGCCACACTCACAATTCACAGTTAAAGTGTGTGTAAACATTTGAGTCATAACGTTAAGCAAGAAAATTGTATTTTGCATTGTTTATCGCTAGATTCTCGTTCCTCCTCAATTCTTTTGGCACGACAACAAAAAAAACCAAAATAATAAAAAAAATAAAAATAAAAGCCAACGCAAGTCAAGAATTTTTCAACGAATTAGAAGCCAGCGCAGTGGTAATTAACAAGAAAATAAGAACAACAACAACAACCGCAAATATAATAATCATAATGATGAACAAGCCGCTCTCTTTTGAACTTCATTGTCAGCCTGCCTCTGAAACAATAAGAGAGTGCCAATAATGACCTTAAGTGCACACTCATACAAAACTGAGAAGCGAGCGACGAAGAGAGCCAAATTAATGTTGATCCCTTAGCGAATGCGGGCGGGTGGAGTGATCTCTTGTATCTTCATAGGACTATCAGCTCAACAAAAAACATAAATGCATGCAAAATACAAATTCGAGCACATTTTGTCCAAGTTTAACTCAATAACAATGCCTGGTGCTGATGAGGCAGCGCCGCCATTTCTCATGCGGCAACATAGTAGATTTGGCCACTAACGGCTTGTGGCGTTGTCGCTTAAGGCCAGTTATTTTTTACATAATAAAAACCAACCAGAAAAAAAATCAAATAAATACAAAATACCAAATGCTGTACACATACACACACATACACATAATACATATGTATGTGCTTGTACGTACACAAAAGAAAACTATGAAATTTATGCTCATTGGTCGCAGCAACGACAACTGCGACCAAAGCGCGTGCCAAGCCGCCAGAGCAGCAGCGACAACGAGACTCTCTCATTATTATTGTTCTTTTTTTTCTTCGTTTTTTTTTTTGCGAACTGTCCGTCGCCGTCCGCCCACCCTTTGCTCTGTTGTGGAGCTGGCGGCGCGTGTGTTTGCGCTTTACTTCCGTTACAAATGGCATAGCAGACAAACATCAAAACAAGCTAAGAAAATCCCCACACACACACACACACACACACACACATTCATAGAGTGCCAAAAATCTTGCATATCAGCAGCACTCACACACACATCCATATGTATACATGTATGGAGAGTAGAGCACGCACGTACGCCATCCAATGCTCTCTTTAGGCTTGCTCTTTGCATTCTCTTTGGCTGGCGCTTCTACTACTCTATGCTGTGCTCTGCTGCGCTCTGCTCAGCTTAGACGACGCTTCGCTGCTGCTGGCTGCTACTTCCGTTTGTACGTGCCGGGCAGAGACCGAACCGAAGTTAGTCGAACATCTGTGCGCGCTGCCGATGTTAACGTCGACGTCTTCGTAGCAGCCGCCGCAGTCGCTGTCAGGCAAACAAAACGGCCGTTTGCTGTTGATGCCAGGCAAAGCCCGTGCGCTTCATTCATTCAGTATTTCAGTTCACATCGAACGCGAGAACTGTGCGGACGTGCAAGCAGCGGCAGCGGCAAAGTTCGGTCTAGTAACACACAAGTAACGGAGCAACAACAAAAAACATTTAAACCAAAAAAAAAACACACAAAGCGCTCCCCAACTTACACACGTTCCGCTCTCTTTCTCTGTCATTCACGCAAACTTCAAAAGGCGCCTATAAAAATAATTTAAAAAAAAAAAATGTATTGAAGACACTTCACAAATTCAAAACAAACAAACAATTAGCAAAAGACTTTTTGTGTTGTGTGTCGCCCAACCGCCCCCTGCTCAGCTCAGCCCTCCAACTGCACAACTTGCACTGCCCACCGCCCGACTGCGCCGCGCGTTCAACAAACTAATAATATATAAAAAAAAAAAATCAAACTTAAAAAAGGCTGCCAACTGCAATTTGTCAATAGTAGTTAGTAGTAGTGTGCCTAAAACTGAACAATTATCTAGACATATACAAAAAAAGAAAACACAATATATTTCTTTTTTTTTTGGTTTTTTTTTTTGTTGTGGCTTCTTTCACATGCGCCAAATTCAAAAGTCCAGGATTATTTTGAATTTCTAAGGCGAGGCGAACGTAAATAAATAAATGAATGCAGGCAGACTTAACGAAACATAACGGGACAGTAAGCAGCAAGCAGTAAGCAAAGTGAAATCTCACGCAATCAAGCAGCGCAGCAGCAGCGATACGTAAAGAAGAAGAGCAGCGTACGCACTCCCAACACCAAACGAGCGCGTGTTGCGACAAAAGCTGTATGTCTGTCTGTCAGTCAGACACACACAAACACACGCACATACTCAGGCACACACACACACAAACACAGACACACACATGCTGTCAGAGAGATAAAAAGTGTTGCTTCCTGTCAAATTTTTGTCAAATACTACTAACTACACCATAATTCAAGTGTGGTGAGAACAAAAGATAAAAATAAAAGTTCAAATCAGCTCAGCAAACGTCGTATGAACGATTTGTGGTTTACCTTGTGTTGTGTGCATTGGCAAGAAGCAGCAGCAGCAATTGCAGCTAAGCAAGCGGAAGAAGAAGAAAAAGCAGTAGGAGTTGCTTAAAGTTATTAAAGAAGAGAGCAAGAGCGAGAAAGAGAAAGAGTGACTTGAAAGAGTCGGCGACAAAAGAAGAGGCTTTGCATGCCAATCAAACGCACATACAATTCTTGCTCTCACACAGACACACAAAAACACACACAGACAGCAACCGCAACGCACAATGACCTTGCCAACGAATACAAATGCAGGGAACAACAACAACAATAACAACGGCAAAAGCAGCAGCGGTGATGATGAGTCGGACATGTTTGGACCGCCCCGTGTCTCGCCACCCATTGGGTATCATCATCATCGGTCGCGCGTGCCAATGATCTCGCCAAAGTTGCGTCAGCGGGAGGAGCGCAAACGCATCCTGCAGCTGTGCGCCCACAAGCTGGAGCGCATCAAGGACTCGGAATCGAATTTGCGACGCAGTGTTTGCATCAATAACACCTATTGCCGTCTCACCGATGAGCTGCGACGCGAGAAGCAAATGCGTTACCTACAAAATTTGCCAAAGTAAGTACAAAATTACACAAATACATCAAAAACACATAGATATGTACACATATACGTGTAGATGTTTTCTTCTTATTCACACACACACGCACACGAATCTATGTGTATGCATGTGTATGATGTGTGAATGCAAATGTGCCAGTGTTGCCAACCTTTGAGGCAGAAGGAAAGAAAGAAAAAACAGCTATGACTAGCACTGGTGGGTGTGGAGTGGTGAGGGAAATAAAAATTCAAAACTACGCGATATATGTGTGCATATGTTATATAAAGTTAACAGTTTCCATATCATTTGTATTGCCTCAATTGCATTGACTGTTATTAAACTATATATATATATATATCGATATTTCACTATGGCTTTAAAAGTCATACAAAAAAATAAAAAGAAACAAAGAGATGATGAAAAGCGAACTAATCAATCCAATTTATGCTCATGGGCAAAAAGAAAAAAAAACAAGCTAAAAAAAAAACGGCCAAATTAACAGCACTGTGGGGGAACCCACGCGATTCGCGATTGCCCTTTGATAAATTATGTGCGTATATTTTTGTGTGGGTGTGCGACAACCTTTGCGGGCGGCAACAAAAACAAAACTGATTTCGATTATTCAGAATAGTTTAAGTGCGTTAAATTTAGCGATAGCTTCAAAATAACCAAAGACGTGATGAGCTTAAACGTGCTTATGTATACATATACATATATATACGTATTTGCGTGTGTATGTGTGAGATTGTTTTTTTTTTTTTTGCTCTGTAACTTGACGCGCATAAGGATATTTCCGTCTGTGCTGCTGGTGGGGATGTGGGATGTGGTTAGGCAACCGCAGATTGTCAGCTTGTCGCTTCCTGCAGACAGACCGACGGGCAGACACTGACTGTATTGCTGCAACAAGAACAGTAACAGCAGACAGACAGTAAGCACTCGCTAAAATGAACTTAAGTGTTAGTTGCTAGACTATATATTTATATATTATCTATAGTATCCTGCTTTGGGTAGTGGGGTAAGAGTTTTTGGAGGGGGTGGGCGGAGGTGTGTGTGTATTGTCACCTAACTGCACATGAATTAGTTCGTCCATTATAGTGAATGTTCCTCGTAGTATTTCTTACGGTTGCATTCAGGCCAATCGCAAAGCAAAAGTCAAACAAAACAAAATGAAGCAAAGCAAAGATACTCAAGAGACATTAAACAACAGCAACAATAACAGCGGGCAGAGCAGAGCAGCGCAGTCCACATCAGTGAAACAGAAACAGAAACGACACAAACTACAACAAAACGAGGAGGCAGCAAACTAGAGAAGAAAAAAAAAATACACACACATACAGACAGACACAGGCACAGAAATGCCAGCTAACAGCAGGCGAGCCAACGAAAATTGTTTGTCCGTCTCTAAAGAAGGGCGTGTATAAAGATGGGGGACAACAACTGCAACAACAATAACTAGAAAAAGTAATAAGCACTTGCCAACACACACACACACGTGAATACACATATTTATATGCCTAGAAAATTCGATAACAGTTGGCGCACAAGTCGATCACAATTATCGCATCATCGCCCGATATTCAATAGTAATCAAGTTATTTGCCGTCAAACGGCCAAACAAATTCAAAATAAAAGACAGGAACAAAATATACAGAAACAAAAACAAAAAACGAAATGCGAAAAATAATTGCTTAAAAATCAAGCAGCAACAACAACAAGAGTGGGGAACAACCTTCGCAGATAGCGCGATTACAGCCAGCAACAAAATAAAAACCAAAAGAAATCAAAGCAAAGCTGTAGAAAAAAACACAAACACACACAATAAGTAGACTTATGCATGTGTGTGTGTGTGTGCTAAAAAGCGTTGCGCTCGTTGAAATAATCACGTTCCACTTGCAACAAAAAGCAACCATAACAGCAGCAGCAGCAGCAACAACATAAAAGAGCGATGATAGCAAGCGACGCTGTTGTTGTTGTTGTGTGCACCTCTAAAGTCTCCATACACGACGACACATGTACACAATGGCACAAACACACACGCATACACACACACACACACGCATACACACACACACACACGCATACATATACATATACATATATGTATGCATAAAATACCACAAGCACAGCACATGCCAACAACAACAACAGCAACAACAACACAACACAAAACGCAACTAAAACCTTCAGACTTTTGCAAACAACACATAGCGACACTACATATTCATTTCTGTGTGTGTGTGTATAATTATTTATAGCCGTGCAAAGTCGAAAGAGTTATAAAATTTTAACTCCAAATATCAACTGTGTCCAAATTTAACGAAAGAACAAAAACAAAAAGAGAAAAAAAAACAAAAGAAAATGAAAATGTAGTTAATCTGATCTTGAAAAAAAAGTACGCACATATTTATTGTATGTGAGTGCAAATCGAAATTGCGCATGCATTGGTGATCTATTAGCAGCTGTTCTTATGTTTTCAAATGCATTTTTAATGCTGTGATCTCCGCTCTCTTCGCTCTCTCTCTTTCTCTCTGGCATTTGGCTTGCTTTGACTGCGAGTGCTCTCTCTCTGTGTGTGTGTGCGAACAGGCCTGCGGTAACAGACGGCATGCCCGATATACATGCATGCATATATGTATATATATGTGTGTATACTGTGATAATTTGTATTGTTTAGCTGTGTGTGCTTTTAATATGCGTATCGATGAGTGTTAATCGGTGACTATTAATCGTTATCGGTGACCTGACGGGCTTCTCCGACAATATGCACTGCTGATATGCATTTTTAGCTGCCTTCAATGAACAAATGTTAATTGTTCATTGGAATTGCTGATGATAATGAAATACGTTCAGCTAGCTGGCATTATTTTTGAAAATAAATGAATCACTAGTTACGGCTTTGTACATATGTACACATCCAACATACATATGTATGTAGGTGTATTTAAGATGCGGAGAGTATATATATATATATATATATTTAAATTTTTTTCTTTCTTTTCTTTGTCCGTCTGCTGCTGTTGCTGCTGGCGTTTGCTGTTAAATAGTTTGGCCCACTGTGCGCTGTACGCCACAGCCTAGAAATTCTAATGCTTTTGTTGTTGCTGTTCAGTTTTATTTTTTTTATTTTTGTATTTTGTTTTTGTGCTTGCTTTGCTGCTTTTGCAGCAATCTATTTAATTGTATTTTGTTTTGCTGACTTTGCCATTTGCTTAACCGTTAATATTGTTACGTTGTACTTGATTTTGACATACGCATTTCAGCCCCACCTCCCTTCTTTGTGTGAACTGTCATCTATCATCATCTTACTCGATGGACGATGATTTGACGTCGCTTTGGCTTTCTTTTTGCTGCTGCTGCTACTAATGCTACTGTTGCGCTTCCTTTGTTTCACTTGTCTCAGCGTGTGCGCTTACTGCTGCCTCCAAGGAGAGAAAACAAATAAAAATGCCGTTACTACACTCACACACACACACACACACACACACTTGAAGCTTTTTTTTTTTGTTTTGCGCGCAGCCAAAAACTTAATTCATCGCAATCGCAGTTTTTGCTTTTGGCTTTTGATTCGCTTCTTCTTGTCAGAGAGTTGGTTGCTGCTGTCGCTGTTGACGTCGGCGCTGCTGCTTCTGTCTGTGTTGCCGTTTCGTGTGCTGTGTTTCCGTTTTTGCTTCGTTTTGCTTAGTTTGACATGTTTTCACCAGCGAGCGAGACGCTTGCATACATAAATACATATGTATGTATGTAAGTATGTATGTATGTATGTATATATGTATGTATATATGTATGTATATATGTATGTATATATGTATGTATGTATGTATGTATGTATGTATGTATGTATTAATGTATGTATGTGCATCGAGTTACATATGTATCCATGTTAATGCATATGTTTGTGTGTGTGTGTGTGTGTGTGTGTGTGTATGCATGTGCTTATTACTTTAAAGTTGTCATGCAGCAATCGATAATTTAATTAAAAGAAAAAAGTAGAAAATCAAGCGCCTAATGCTGCATACGGGTGAAATTCATAAAAGAAAATGACAATATGTACGCATGTACGTATGTATGTCTGTATGTATATATGCATGTATGTGAATAAATGTTATCGCAATGCATTTGATATTTACATACATACATACATATATTGTTTTCGTTAAAATTGCATTTAACAAAATACAAAGAAAAAATCAGCGCTTATTCAATTGTTTATTGCATCTTTACGCTAAGCACTCTCTTCTCGCCGTCCACCCTCTCTTTAACCTACTCAAACACACACACATACGCACGTACATCTAAAGAGACGCGTTCGCTCACTTTCTTGTTGTAGTTGTTGGTTTTATTTTTCTTTGCGTGGTTTTGCTCTTTGTGCACACATTTTGTAACCCACCGCCCCATTTTGCGGCATCGTAATAATTCGCGACTGCGGCGACGTTTTTATAGTTTTCTGTTATCGTGTCTTTGTTGCTGCTGTTTTTTGTTGTTGTTGCTGTTGAGCATCTCATCTATTTGGTAACGGTTGCAGCACCAGCAGCGATTGCCTACTTTACAAATACGCCCACACATCTATGTATATATTTATAGAGGCGGAACTTGGGGCGTGCGCCATTTGCATTTCGAGCGTTGTCTGGGCGCGCATTTAAAATATGTAGAACAATTAGATTATACAATTACAATACAGCAGTGCTTGTTGTTGTTGTTTCTTTACTTGATCGATGCATTTTTTGTTGCCTACAATATACAAATATACATATGTATGTGTGTATTTACATAGCAGCGATAACAGTTAAATCGAAATGATTTTCAGCTGAATCCGCTTCAAACTAAGTGTAATATTTGAAAGAGACTGATTTGTACACAGCTAGTTTTTATACGCATATATTTGCCGAGAATATCCGATTGGCAATTTGTGTAGATAGCTAGATACATAGAAATATAGATAGAAGAAAGAGAGACAGATAGTTGCTAAAGTAGATAAACATATATTATTATATTCGATTTTGTGTTGTATGTGTAAAATGCTAGCTTGAATTCTTGCTGCCATTTGTAATTGCTTATCAGTCAGTGTCGGGCATAAACAACACTAAATGGCTGATAAGCAAAAATAAAAGAAAAGTATGAGCAAGTGAGAGAAAGAGACTACGTGAACTAGTGCACACTATTCGCAAAGTTAACGGGGCATTTCCAGCACCAGCAGCGATGTGTATATATTTATATATGTATATATGTGTGTGTATGTGTGTGCTCTTTAAAGTCGCTTTCAAATTCAATTTGCATGGCCAGCATATTACACGAAGCGAAACGAAACGAAGCAAAAAGAGATGAGAAAGACAGAGAGGGTTGGTAGTGGGGTTGTGTTTAGCTTGAATCGGTTTTGCCAACCTCCCCCCCACTCCCCCATCCCGCACGCACACCACCAAACACACACACACACACTCTCCCCTCGGGCTTAGCAAATGAAGTTGTCTCTGACATACACCTCCTGCGGCGGCTCCAAAACGACCCCAAACAGCGCACCAACAGCAACAACAAACAATAAATGCGCCTCATCGTCCTACATATTCACGACTTTCCGCTGTTGCTTTTGTTGCTGCTTCTGCTTATACTTTGACGTAGCGGTTTTCCCTTTTTTTTGCCCCCTTTGCTTGCACTTGTTCGATTGTGTGACATTTTGCTCAACTTGTGCTGCTTTTTTTTATGTATTTTTTTTTTTGCTATCCTCCTTTTCATTTTTGAATTTTTTTTTTTTGTTGTATAAGTGTATGTGTGTATTTTAGATGTTTGTAAGAAGGATAGCATCAAGTTTCGTGCGATAATCTGTCAATAGCTGAAACCAAAATGCCAGAGGCAGGTGAAACGCTTAATATGCTCCAATTCTCATATATGAAACGAATGCTTTTGGAATCCCCCTATTAAATGCACACACATGCAAACATACATACAGCGACATATTTCAACACCATCATCACGGCACGGACCATCGAAAACGTGCGCAAAACGAAAACACAGATAAGACAATAGAGAAAGAGAGGAAAAAAAAGCTGCTAGCAAGCAAGACCATCCCCCCCACCACCTACTTTTAGAGTGGACAATACCGTTTGCTTATCGGTCGCATGCCATGCAAAGGCGAACGCAAATGCACGCAAGCAAGCACGCACGCACATACGCACGCACACACGCACTTATACAAATGACGACTCTCTCGCTCTTAGTCCGAGTCTCTCGCACGCATGCAGTATGCGGTCGCCTTTGCCGCTGTCTCTGTCTCTGCTCAATGTCAGCGCGCGACGTTCCAAACATTGACAAACGTTTTTATTGCCATTAATTGCTGATGCTGCTGCTGTTGTTGTTGTCAAAGAAGAACTGAAAGAGCATTCGAGTGTGAGCTTTGGGCGCGCTTTGATGTCGTCATGTGTTTGTGTTGAAGTGGTGAAAATCAAAGCTTTGTATCTTTTACTTTTGGTGATCCGCAGAGCAGAGCAAGCAAAGCGCTCGCAGCAGTTGTTGTCGCTGATATGTGATAATTAATTCTAATGCTTGCTGCTTGTTGTGAGTTAAGCTTTAAAGCTTCTTGAGCTTCTTCTTCTTGGCATATTATATGTTTTTATTTTTTTTTTTTACATTATTTGTATGTGGTATGATGGAAAAGCACTTGAGCATGACAGACAGACAGAGAGCAAACAATTTGCCTCTTGTGCCGCTGGCAACTTTTATTTTTGGGGTCACTTGTGCAATGACTGGCGCTGCATTTGCTACGCTTTGGCTCTGACTGCGCTGCTGCCCTCGCTGCTGCTGCCATGCCTGTTGGCAACTTCAATTTAGTTATTTCGTTTTTTTCTTTAGTTTTTTATTGGTCTTTTTGGTCTGGTCTGTGCTGCTGGTATTTTGCTGCTTACCTTTTTGCCTCTGCTTTTGCTGTCGTTGCTCCCATTTCTGTCCATCATATTTCAAGTTAACGGCAAGTTAACACACTCAACGGGCAATAATAGCAACAACTAAACTAACACACTTTTTTTTTTTTTTTTTTTTTTTTTTGTATTTGTGCTTTGCTCTTTTTGGTTTTTGCTCTCTTTGTGCACGTCGCTTATTGTTTGTGGTTGTTGTTGTTGTACGCTTTCTGGTTTTTGATTTTTTTTTCTTTCTTTCTGTAAATCTCTCTGGAGCGAGCGATTTATTGCTGCTTCTTCTTCGCTGGTTCGTTGTGATTTTTGTTGTTGTACAGATTCCTACGTACTTTCGCTTTTTATTTTTCTCATCCCTCCTCTGCCGCCCAGCGTGCACCTTGTTCATGCCATTCTTGTCAGCGATGTATGTGTGTGTGTGTGTGTGTGCATGTGTGTGAGTGAGTGCTTCTGTTTGTGTGTTTGTTGCTCTTTTCTGCTTTAATAGTTAACATTGACATGCTCAGTTGCGCGTTTTAATGCGTTGCCGTCGCTGTCGTTGTCCGTCCGTCGTCCGTCGTTCGTCGTCTGTCGTACGACTTTGACTGCGTCCCACTCTTGATGATTTTGTCGTCTTCTTTAACATACCTTTGCTGACTTAATTCGCATTTTGTTGTTGCTGTTGCTTCTTCAAATGCTTTGGCATATTGGCTGAACACAAAAGACACTCTGTACTCGGAAGGTGGGGTGGATGGGGTGGATGGGTTGGTGAAGGGAAGGGGGAGGGAGAGTTGAGCTTTTATTGAAAGAGAAATTAGCTGAAATTTACTACGCTGCTGGCCGTCAGCCGTCAGCCGCCGCCAAGCAGCAAGCGGCGCACAGTGGCCCAGTTAATTAAAGTGCGACCCACGAACAAGAAACGAGCAGCGTACTTACCTTTAAATCAGCCTGACATCGTTACATCTGCATATATATACATACGTACACACATACATGCATACATAAAGATATACACATTTATCGAATATATTATGTATAAATATTTATGATTATTTGATTGCTAACTATTTGAAGCAGATGGCAATAACAGACGGCGATAACATATATAAAACATATCGAAATATATATATATATATATATTATCATCATCATCATCAACATCAATTTAAGCTAAGGACATATAGAGAGTCACAAAGATTTTAGTAATAATTGCAAATTATCGATGTATTTTCTTATCGCTAAATTGTTATATATATATATTACACAGGTTTGCACAGGTTTTTCTCGTATTTACCTTTTATGCCGTTTTGTCGAAGGCCTTTTCACAACAACAACAACAGCAAAAGAAAAAAAAAAAGAAGAAGAAAAACACAACTAACTTTCCCTACCACTTTCTCTCTCTTTCTCGGTACGCCTCTCTCGGTGTTTGTGGTGCGTGGCACAGAACCGAAAACAGCAGCGCAGAATTGGCGCGTGAGAACCTCTTCCAGACCAATATGGACGATGCCAAGCCAATGAACAACAACAACAACAACAATAACAATGGCAACAACAGTGGCTCACGCACCATTTGCTCCATTGAGAATCATCAGATGCCGCGTGTCTGCAACAACAACAACAGCAGCAACAACAACAACAACAATAACAACAATAACAATTCTTCGGTATCCTCGTTAATAGCTGCACGCAAGCGCCATCTATCGAATAGCAATCTGGTCAACGATCTGGAGATACTCGATCGTGAGCTGAGCGCAATAAATGCACCGATGCCGCTGATCGATCCAGAGATAACGCAGGGTGCCGAACAACTAGAGAAGGCAGCGCTGTCGGCGTCACGAAAACGAATGCGCACCAACAACTGCAACAGCAACAGCATTTGCAGCAGCAGCAGCGAAGATGAGAGCGATCGTTTGGTGAGAGAGGCACTCTCACAATTCTATATACCGCCGCAGCGTCTCATTTCGGCGATTGAGGATTGTCCGTTGGATGTTGTTGTGATCGGTGCTGGCGCCGGCAACATCACTGGCGATTTGATGAGCTGCAGCAGCAGCAACAGTAGCAGCAGCGGCGTCGGCGTCGTCGGCAACAACAATAAGCGTGTCAAGCTGAACGCTTGCACGGATCATTTGGTGGATCATTTGGTTGACTTTGATATGAATCAGAATCAAAAGGACTTTGAGGTCATCATGGATGCACTGCGTCTGGGCACGCCCAGTCCCTCCAGTCCAAATCCAAGCGATTCATGCGGCCAGGCGGCCATGCTCAGCGAATCGGCGAGCGTTTTTCACAATCTCGTTGTCACATCTCTCGAGACATGAAGGTATCAGTAAGCGGCGCCGAGGAACATTGGATAACTGGTGGATGATTAGCTAATTTGCTAATTTGCTGATTGGAAGAGCGAGCAGGCACAGGTGCCCCCATCACTCACTCCACTCCACTCCACACACAATCGCCACCAGCAGCACCTCCCCTCAAAACAAAACAGGGACACAAACAAAACAAAAACAACAAGCAAAAAACAAAAAAGAAAAAATGAAAGAAATGAAAAACCACAAATTGGCCTAAAAGCAACCAGCAAAAAACAAACAAACAAACAAACAACAAAAACATTTACAATTACACAAGACAAAGAGCAAAGGGTTTTTTTTTAGGACTTAAACTTAGCGCTAATTTTATGCATAAGACTTTAAAACGTAAGCTTTACACTTAAGCGACCAAGGCAAGGCTTTGGGCTCGGAGTCCAGACCAATCGAAAGGGGTGGGGAGGTTGGCCAGAGGGGATCGGGGTGAGTGTGTATGTGGGTGTTGCTGTGTAAGTTTGTGTGTGTATTGGTTTGTGTGTGATGGGATATTTTTGGAAGGGGTGTCGTTACAATATTACATCGATAATAGAAACGACTGTGTAACTGGACATCGCATGCACATCCACAACACACACACACACACACACACACACACAACACAACACACACATACTCACAAAATATGTCTCGCATTTTGTACAAAAGTTTTCTTTTAGAACAGTTTGTTTTTTTTTTTTTAGATGATTAAGGATTGAAGCAAAGGAAAGAAATACCCAACACACACACACACACACATAGACTAGCACACACACACATACATACATACATAACAAAAATCAAAGAATTTGTAGTCAAAACGAAAAATGCAAAACATAATATCAAATCAAATCAAGAAGCAGCGTGATAACACATACATCAAAGAGAGAGAGAGAGAGACAGAGAGACAGACAGCTAAAGAGAAAGTAAAAGTGGAAAGAGTCGTAACAAAGAGAAGAGAGCAATTCAATGAGCCGCCGGGTAAGGCGACAGTTTGCTGTTTGCAATAAAAAGAAAACAAAATCGAAACTAAAATAAGAACAACTACAAACACTAAAGAGAATCATTTAGCATCGAGATGCGATCGTAACGCTTAGCTAAACTCAACTCAGCTCAACTCAACTTGATTCAACTCAACTCAACCTAACTTACTTAAATTCCGCATACATTTTTTGCACCACATGCATTCCACACTTTAAATAAATACTGTTAGCTAAGCGTGCGTTATTCTCAAATTGTCGCCTTACCCAGCCAATGAATTTCATTGTAATTTTATCTAATTTATTATTATTATTTTTTTTTTTTTGAACAGATTGATATTGTCATACATGTTTTATTATTAATCATTAATATTGATTATTGATAACGAAATGCAATTGTTAACGAAATTCAATTACGTTTATGCGTAAGTAAAAGTTTGAATGCATTGTTCACATTGCATTGCATTGCTAAGAGTTATATTTATATATACGAATTTAATTCCAATTATCTTCTTGCTCCAAGTTAAGGGAGGCCACTTCGAGTGGAGGCCAGCAAGGTCTTTATCAAATCGCCGGCAATGCCGCGATCTTGATTCGGATCAAAGAATGAGGTGGCACGATCCCCATTTACCACGCACCAATGCGATGCACAAATAATCATCCACACTCTTTGGCATGTCATCGTTAACCACATGCTTAACGTAAATTATGTAACACGACCACTTTAAAGTTTGTAGGCGGCTCAAGCTCAATTTCCATAGTCAGACATGGGTTTTCTCGACTGTTGTTTACGTTGTGGGTTGCCCAAAAATAAAATTAAGTTTGAAGAAAATTGAACTTCTTTAGTTGAAAGTTGTAGTTGTTGTCACCCACCATCCACTCACTCCCCTCAACCCCTTGTTAAACAGTGGGCTTTAAGTTTGTTATATCGGTACTTCTTTAACGTCACAGCTCGTTGACGTAAAGACAACTGTTAATTGTTAAAGAAAAACACACGCGAAATGCTGAATTAATTAACAAATTTGTGAATGACTAATGACTACCGGCAACGAAAACTTTTTGAGAAAAATGTTGTATTTTTTAGTTGATTTTTACTGCAATTTCGTTCACTTCATTTTTGTTTGTTAGCCAACTACTTTAAAAAAGTAAAAAAAAAAAAATCGAAACAAGATAGAAAAAAATAATAAAAGATTTTGTTCTCCTAGTCACAAGCCAAACGAAAGAGAACGGTAAATAAAATAAATATTGGCAATTTTTGGGCCATAGCTAGTAGTTTTCTACACCCCCCACCCCCTACCACCCTCCCCCTCACACACACACACACACACACCTATGTGCAGGCCACAGCATTCAGCAGAGACTCGGGGCGCAATATAAAATAGTTTATAGACAATATAACATATACCATATACCAAATCAAAATCAAAAACAAAATCAAAATCTGAGAAAAATTAAATTGAAAATATCCACTGCCAGTGATAATTTGTAGCAATTTCACAAAAGTGAACACAATATCAACAAAATTCAACTGTGATCGTAGGTCACACTTGCAGTGTTATGTGAAACGGGCACACTGTTTTCTTGTTATCTCGTTTTCTTTTTTTTTCTTTGCGCCCTTGATTGTGAATGCTGCATGGCTATGGCTGGTCTGGAGGGGAGGGGCGCGGTCCTTAACTTGAATAACGGTTTCATTTTCCTTTTTAAAGAGAATTAGAAAAAAAAACAAGTCTTTTGCTAATTTACGAAACTTTTAAACACACACAAGAAAAACAACAACAAACAGCAAGAACAAAGAACAAGTAAGAAACTCTGTGCACAACAACAACAAATTGTAAACAACAAAATGTGAACAACAAATGAATTATTAAATAGCAATTTAAATATACAAAAAGTGCAATTAGATTTTTTTAAAATATTGACGCAACAAAGCAACAAAACCAACAAAAGTGCATTCAAACAAAAAATAAGAAAAAAAAAACAAAAAAAAAAGAAAATATATAAAACAAACAAGTATTTAACTATTAAACAGTAATTGGAAAAACAACAGTTTAAGGCAAAAAAAAAAGAAAATCAATTAAAATGAAAAAAATAAATATGGATTTTTTTCTTCGAAAAAAAGGCTGTGATACAAATTTAAGGTTTTGCTAAGAAATAACAAATACAAGAAATAAAAATAAAACAAAACAAAAACAAAAACAAAAGAAAAAGAAGAAAACAACAAAAACATATGATCTACATATATAGAAACATAATATATGTATTGTACATATACATATACACATACATATACATATACATATAGAGATACATATACATATACAAACACATATGTATGTTATTATGAGGAGCATTTAGTATTAGTGTTGCGATTAAGAGAGTTGCAATCGGTTTAGCGTGAGCGCAGCTTAAGAGAGCTTTTGCTGTCGCTCCCTCTCCCGCTCTCGCTCTCACTCAGTCCGTTGCATTGCAACTTTCGCTCGTAGCTTTCATTGATTTTATTTCGCATTTCTCTCTAAATCGTAAGCTTTTGTTTGTTTCTTTTTATTCGTAGTAGTATTTTGCGTCGTTTTGTTTTCGTTTTCGTTTTCAGTTGCAGCGCCAAAAATAAATGCCGCAAAAAAAAATTAAAAAAAAAAAAACAAAAAAACAAACAAAATATTCATATTAAACAAGAAGAACAATTGTTACAATTACCAACTAAATCATAATATGTAATTAATTAATGTATTGTTTTTAAACTTTAAACACTTTGGCGGCGCATCGTTCCAAAGAATGTGGCGACAACTCGAGCAGCCCATTTTCTAGGCCTAGTTATACATAAATACAAATACAAACATATATATCGTATATAATATACATACCTTGTACGCATAATGAATATTATTATTTTGTAGTATTGTCTTAATTGCCAAAAAAAAAAAGGAAAAAAAATGAAGAAAATGTGAAAACAAATATATGAATCGAAAGAAAGAAAGAAAAAAAACATAAATGGCAAAAAACCAAGCGCATAGCCTAAGTTGACCTTATCTTTTTAGCATCTGGCGGGATTACGCATTATTTGTTTATATCTTTAGGCTAAGTTTCTCTTTTAATATAGATCCCATCTTTCTTTCTTATCATAATATGTATTATTTTTTTTTGTGTTTAACTAGACAAATTGTAGAACTATATAAGTCATATGCAAATGACAGTTATTTCCATTTTAGTTAATATTTCATATGCCTCGAGCAATTCTACTACAAAAATAAATTATATACCAATATAAAATTGAATTCTTTTTATTTGCGTTTCTCTACAATTATTTAACTCGATTTCTTTTATTATACAATTTTGCACAATTCGAATTTTTATTTGTATTTTATAGCCTTTTTCGGTGTATGGTGAAAGAATGCATCTTAAATCTAAAACCAACAAAAAACAAAACAACAACTTAATCAAAAAACAAAAAAGTTAAAAGAATCTTTGTCTTTAAGTACAAACCAAGTCTACAAACGATGTTTTGCCACATGGCATCGATAATCAAAATACAAACGTAAACACAATCAAAGTTGGGATTTTGTCAGGCAAGCGAAACTCGACAAAATCGATTTGAAAAAAAAAACATTCAAAAACGATGTTTTGTGTAACTCAAAAACACTACATTTTTGCCGAATCAACTTAACTGAAATATGTTTGTATCTCTGCAATCAGTTTTTTTTTTTTTTTTTGGACTATGGACAAATATGAAGCTATGCGACGCTTGGTTCGAACTAGAAATGCATGCGTAAGCAGCTCTGTTAACCTTGTGTATTTTTTTGGATTGTTTTTGTTTATTGTTTTTTGAGCTGTACGAGATACTACCATGAGATCATCCGCTTGGTTAAGATACGACAACAATATTATTATTTAGCTTTGGGTCGATTTGCTTAGTTGAACTTTGCGTGTAGTGCGACCTGGCTCAGGGTTATGTGGCGTTTTGGGGGTCAAATGTGAAATGAATGACAAAAAAAAAAACAAAAAACAAATATAACAAACAGCAACCTTAGAGAGACTAGAGAGGCAGAGGCAGAGAGCGAGCGAGAGAAACAATGCAAATTGACTGTTCCATTGAGTGACTGCATTTCGCCATTTTGAATGCCAAATTTCCAAAAACTCGAGTCTTACTGAGCAAGTCGTGTGCAGAAGAGAGAGAGAGAGAGAGAGTCAGAAAAGAGAGAAGCGTGGCAAAATAAGCGCGAGGATTTAGGAGAGGGATGGGGGGCGTATATGTTTTTATTCGTGGCCAATGTCGCTGCCGTTCAACGACTCGATGAGCTTGAACCTTGTTCGACACAAAATAAAACAACTATCAGAAAATAAAAAATAAAAAAAAATAGTCACACTAATAATATATATAAAATGAAAGAAAAGCCCAAAACAGGAAGAAATTGATTTCAACAAAATGTACCACTTTGGTTTGTATTTCCCACAGTCAGCAGCAAATTTAGTAAATATATATATATATAATTTTCATTATTGCAAAACTAGATAGTTCCTGTATAGCCTATAAAGTATATGGGAAAATACTTAATACTCGTCAATTTTTCGCTTTTAGACTTTTTCTGAATTGATATTTCCAACAAAATCGTCACTCACCTCAATTGAATCTCCGATATTTGATGAATCGAATATTTCTATATGCTTCTGCATCGAGGACTTTTGTTTTGTTGTTTTTTTGTTGTTGCAATTTTTAATCTGATGCAGAGTATCTACCAGTCACTGTACCGTAACTGCTTCTTGCCTGGTAATTGGGCTTGAAGAATCGAAAAGAATGTCTACCAAAAATGAAAACAATCTATCTGATTATTGGCTTCCATATAAGTTTCTTCCTTTTTGTAGAGTGTAAACGTTTTGATATTTATTTAATTTTTTATTGTATGTATGCGTTTTTGGTCAAATATTGATGTTATTCTTTCAAAACACCCATACACACACACACACACACACACACACACACACACTAAATAATACCTCTTGATCTATGGACCACTTTAATGACATGTTCTCTGTAGAGATTTACTTGAGTTCTATTAAGTAAACAGATAAATTATCTAATGAACAACCAACAAATACACATTATTATTGATAACGATAACATAACTTGTTTTCTTTTTCACCATGATTGATAAGTACTTACGATGATTTAAATACACGCTTAGATTTATGGAGATATATACACGTAGATGTTAACAAAGATTATACATAGAAATGAAAGTAAGGATACATAAGTGCTTTTTAATGGAATATATAGACCGCAAAGAGAATATTGAACAAATTAATATATAGTAATAAATATTTGTAAAATAGAAACAAATATAAAAATCAAGAAATAAAAAAAAATTAAAACAAAAAAAAAAAGAAAACACCCAAAAGAAGAACAAAGACAAACATATAAATATAATATATATATGTATACATATGTCTATATATATTCCAGATAATATATATATTCATATTTATATATGTATATATGTTTATATATATAAAATATATACAACATACAAAACTTATATACACCACACACACACATATATATATATATATATATATATATATAATTGTACGTATTTATTATGAGTTGCTTTTAGTGTGATAATTCTTAGTAAAACGACATAAGAAAATTTGCAAAAATAAAATTGAACAAAAAAAGCGAATATGGTCTATATATCTTTCAGTTACGCTCAGTTTCTTTGTTTTATCAGGAAATCTGTACATGGATTATTATTGGTATGTGTTAGAGAGAGAGAAAACACATTGCTGCTGCTAATCGATTTGCTAATGTTATCGGCGATGACAAATAGATCGGGAAACTCCTTAAATGCCAATCGATGTTATCGATTCGTTGCATTTAATTCTGGATCACTTTCATTTTCCGATATTGAAATGAAAAAAAATTACCATCATCGAAATCCATTTGTCGATGCTATAGTAATATACACTATACCCATTTTTTTTACCGATATTCAAATTAATAATTTTATTTCGACATTTTCTTGTGAAATAAATCTAGCATATACAAATTAATCTTGATTAAATTAATGAAGAGATTTTCATTAGACAATGATGTGATACAATTCAGGATTTGCTTTCATTTGTTCTCTCTCACTATGCCTCAGTTGTGTTGAGATTGAGTATAAAAAGGACATATGACGCTGACTCGCTGGCGACGTGGCGATCTGAAGACGGTAATTCTTTTATTTTCCTATTGACATCTTGCCAAGTTGGTAAGTTTGATGATATCATATATCTCAAACGCTCTGATAGGCAGCTTGGTGCGTTCTTCATCATTGCTTAAGTCGCCATCCAATGATAATTAAATCAAATGTTATTTGGCTAAAATTTCACGACGAGCACGAGCCGCAGAGGAGCGGAAGCAACCAACTGATGCGAGATTAAACTGAAAATCATACATGTCATTTCATAAATGTGGTACAAAATAAGTTTTCACGAAGAGTGAGTGCAGAAATAAAGTAAAGCCAATAAATATATATATGTATATATATACATTTGAAACTTGTTTTACAATCATAGGCAAGTTCAATTCTAATTTATAGTCGATAATCTTGCGATTCACCTTTAAGGCTGTACAAAGAATGTTATTCAATCCATTCTAAGATAAATGGTAGAATTAATGTTTTCGACACATGGGCACACTATTTGGGCACATTCTAATCATGAAAAACACATAAAATGTATATTCAATTAAAAATGGAAAGGTTAGGTATGTCATCAACAAGTTTTTTTTTATTATGGCCATAAATTCATTCAATATGCTGAGCATTGACTGCAGGGAACCGATGTGAAAACGCTTTTGCAGCTGAACAAATAGCTGGTAGGGCAAGGTGGTGCTGGAACTGAAGATCCTCCGTAGCCAGCTGATGCCGGGTCATGGCTTAATGTTCGCGCTGACATCAGCATCGGGCTAAACATGCGTGCGGAGTATCCAGCAGATTTCGGTACTGCATATGCGGCAGACGGGGGAGCTGAATAACTAGGTGCAGCAGGTGCAGAGTAAATAGGAGCAGCTGGAGCAGAATACACAGGAGCCTTCGGTGCTGAGTAACTTTGAGCTGGTGCTGAATAGCTTGGAGCAGCAGGCGCTGAATAACTTTGTGCTGGTGCTGAATATGAGGGGCCCTTAGGTGCTGAATAGCTTGGAGCGGCTGGTGCTGAATAACTTTGAGTTGGCGCTGAATAGCTTGGAGCAGCAGGCGCTGAATAACTTTGTGCTGGTGCTGAATATGAGGGGCCCTTAGGTGCTGAATAGCTTGGAGCGGCTGGTGCTGAATAACTTTGAGTTGGTGCTGAATAGCTTGGAGCAGCAGGCGCTGAATAACTTTGTGCTGGTGCTGAATATGAGGGGCCCTTAGGTGCTGAATAGCTTAGAGCGGCTGGTGCTGAATAACTTTGAGTTGGTGCTGAATAGCTTGGAGCAGCAGGCGCTGAATAACTTTGAGCTGGTGCTGAATAGCTTGGAGCGGCTGGTGCTGAATAGCTTGGAGCAGCAGGCGCTGAATAACTTTGGGCTGGTGCTGAATAGCTTGGTGCAGCAGGCGCTGAATAGCTTGGAGCAGCAGGTGCTGAATAACTTTGAGCTGGTGCTGAATAGCTTGGAGCGGCTGGTGCTGAATAGCTTGGCGCGGCTGGTGCTGAATAACTTGGAGCAGCAGGCGCTGAATAGCTTGGAGCGGCTGGTGCTGAATAACTTGGCGCAGCTGGTGCTGAATAACTTGGTGCAGCCGGTGCTGAATAGCTCGGAGCGGCTGGTGCTGAATAGCTTGGGGCAGCCGGTGCTGAATAACTTTGAGCTGGTGCTGAATAACTTGGAGCAGCAGGCGCTGAATAGCTTGGAGCGGCTGGTGCTGAATAACTTGGGGCAGCTGGTGCTGAATAACTTGGTACAGCCGGTGCTGAATAGCTCGGAGCAGCTGGTGCTGAATAGCTTGGGGCAGCCGGTGCTGAATAACTTTGAGCTGGTGCTGAATAACTTGGAGCAGCAGGCGCTGAATAGCTTGGAGCGGCTGGTGCTGAATAACTTGGGGCAGCTGGTGCTGAATAGCTCGGACCCGCAGGAGCTGAATATGTGGGAGCCTTTGCTGCTGAATAGCTTGGAGCAGCGGTTGCTGAGTAGCTTGACTTAGCGTTGTAAATTATCGGTGGTCCGTAAGCCTGCAGTGGAATCCCCTGCGAGGAGCGAGAGAAGCGTTCGTCGAAGCTCTCCTCGGGGAAGGTAAAGTCCTCGAGTTGCTCGTTGCTGGCAGCTAGCTGCTGCGATGGAACAAGTGCCACAAGGCAGCTGATGGTTAAAAATGTTATAAAGCGCGCTCCGTTCATGTTCGTTTGCGAATCGGTGTCCAGTAACTAAACTGTATATCGGTGGTTAAATCTTTTATGAAGTCGGAAAACCCAAGTCAGCAAAAAACCTAATTCTCCACAAAGCCAAATTTCGCAATGTTTAAATTTTCGCTTGTATCGATCGGTTGTGATATTTTGTACATGTCGTTGAGTTGGGGCCACTGTGTTGAAATCAGAAGTGTTCTAGTTTTGTCAATCCAAACAAAGAATCCCAAAGTCGACCCTAAAGACTATGGGATACACTTAATAAATATTTGATTATTTTCCAAATGGATTTTCCCAAAGAAAGTGCAAATGGAAGGGTAGAAATTGAAGACTCTTTGTTGTATAGAGTACGGAGAGAATACATGCTGTTGTTGCGGCAAATTATGTGGGTTGAGTATCTTTACTGATTTGAATCTATGCTGATTAAGCGTTGTGCCTGAAGAATGTGCAACAGATAAATTATTATTGACTCGATTAATATGGGTGGAGATATGCTGAATATGCAATACAATTAAAATATTCAGTGTAAGGCATTTTTCCGATATTTTTTATTTTTGTGATTTGTGTTATTTTATACTTATAGCATTGTATAAATAACTTGTGCTAAAACATTTTGAGCACATATTTTTAGTCATAACGAACAAATTAAAAAAAAAAAAGACGTTAAAGCGTTCACAATGTTATTTAACATTTATTTACACTGTTAATTTACGCCATCTCTCGTCAATGCAATAAACTAAAAACATCTGAATTGACATTTTATCGATAATTTTTATTTATTATCGACATCTGGCGTTCAGTTCCAAATCAACACGTCAACGTTTTCTTCTTCTTTTACGTGTAACCCCAACACCTGAACAGAGGCGGCTTTTCAGCTGGGCAATCAAGACTTAATTAATGTGGAATTGCATAGTTGTATTTTATTCAAATAAAAACGTTACGAACTTAGCTGTACAATTCAATATTTGTCGCTGCGGGCAGTGGTCACCGCTGAAGCACCAATAAACAATAAACCGATACGTAAGTCAGTCAAAAAAAAAACCTAATCAAAAGGTTTCGCCTACCAGCTGCTTGCGTTGGCAAGAAAACGAAATGTGCTCAGAATAAGGAGAATAACATTGCTCTGCTCTCTCTTTCTCGCTCGCTTACACTTAACTGATTTTCGTTTATATTTCGTATATATATTTTGTACAGCGATTTTGCAAAATGGTGTTTAGCCAAAGACGACGCAGCTGGATAACAGCCGCCGGCTGCCTGATGCTGTGCATCATAGCATTTAATATGCCCGGCAGTGATGCGGCCGCCGTTATGTCCGTCGATCTGGGGACTGAGTGGATGAAAGTGGGCGTCGTATCACCCGGCGTTCCAATGGAAATCGCCCTCAATCGTGAATCCAAGCGCAAAACTCCGGCCATCATCGCTTTTCGCGATAATACGCGGACCTTTGGCGAGGATGCACAAACGATTGGCATACGCGATCCATCGGCCGCTTATGGTTATCTTCTCGATCTGCTCGGCAAGACCATCGACAATCCCATTGTCGATCTGTACAGGTGAGTCCCCGTGCGC
This sequence comes from Drosophila setosimentum, assembly GCA_035043505.1. Classification (NCBI taxonomy): domain Eukaryota; kingdom Metazoa; phylum Arthropoda; class Insecta; order Diptera; family Drosophilidae; genus Drosophila; species Drosophila setosimentum. The sequence continues at coordinate 9,271,198 of JAWNMY010000090.1, read as the reverse complement.
TGTGTGTGTGTGTGTGTGCGTTTAAGAGTTAAGATGTGCCGTGTGTGGGCCACGTCATGCTAAAATTAGCACTTAATATTCATTGTTAACGTACCCTATTTACGCATAAGGCCACAGCACAGTGGTACTGATATCGTTAATCAATCTCATATGTGAAAATTTCACGAAATTAAATTTTAATTTGAACTTATTACTTAAATCATTGTTCAAGCCAATACCTCAAGTTTAGAAATTTTATTTTAAATTTCAAAAAAGAGCCCAATTATAATACTTGATTTACACATTTCAATTTTAAGAAATCAATTTAATTATGCTATTCATCAGAATACACTAATAATATCGTTATCTGCAAATCAAAAAAAATAAATAAAAAATAATAATAATAATGTGTTCCCATTAAATGTTTCAATTTGATTTTCTAGAGAACGCTTTCCGTACTACACAATCGTTGGGGACAAGGAGCGCAATACGGTTGTGTTCAAGAAGAGCGACACGGAGGAGTTCAGCGTGGAGGAGCTCGTTGCCCAAATGTTTGTCAAAGCGAAGCAATTCGCACAGGAATCCACACAGCAAGCGATCACCGAGTGTGTGCTGACCGTGCCGGGCTTCTTTGGTCAGGCGGAGCGCGAGGCACTCCTTGTGGCGGCGCAGCTTGCCAATCTGAAGGTGTTGCAGCTGATCAATGACTATGCGGCCGTTGCCCTCAACTATGGTGTGTTCAATCGCGTCGAGCTCAATGAGACGGCACAGTATTTCCTATTCTACGATATGGGCGCCTACAAGACATCCGCCGCTGTGGTCAGCTATCAGCTGGTAAAGGATAAGGTGACCAAAGAGACAAATCCAGTAGTTCAGGTGCTCGGCGTTGGCTACGATCGGACGCTCGGCGGACTGGAAATTCAGTTGAGATTGCGCGATTATATGGCCAAGGAGTTCAATGCGCTGAAGAAGACCAAAACGGATGTCACCAGCAGTCCCCGTGCTCTGGCCAAACTGTTCAAAGAAGCGGGTCGCTTGAAGAACATTTTGTCAGCAAACACCGAACATTTTGCACAGATTGAGAATCTGCTGGAGGATCATGACTTTAAGCTGTCGGTGTCGCGCGAGAAACTAGAAGAGCTCTGCACCGATTTGTGGCCTCGCATTACCAAGCCACTGGAGGATGCGCTGGCCACATCCAGTCTATCATTGGATGTGATCCAACAGGTGATACTCTTTGGTGGCGGTACACGTGTGCCACGCGTCCAGGAGACCATTAAGCAGTTGATCAAACAGGACCTGGGCAAGAATCTCAATGCCGATGAGTCGGCCACAATGGGTGCCGTTTACAAGGCGGCCGATTTGTCCTCCGGCTTCAAGGTGAAGAAATTTATTGTCAAGGATGCGGTCCTGTTTCCGCTGCAAGTGTCCTTTGAGCGTGATCCCGGCGATGGTGCCGCCGTCAAGCAGGTAAAGCGTGCCCTGTTCGCCATGATGAATCCGTATCCACAGAAGAAGGTCATCACATTCAATAAGCACACGGATGACTTTGATTTCTATGTGAACTATGGCGATTTGGATAGGTATCGCGAGAAGGAGATCGCTGCCATTGGCAGCTTGAATATTACACGCATTCGGCTGCAGAAGGTCAAGGAGCTGCTGGAGAAGTCAAAGAAGGATCAGGTGGACAATAAGGGCATCAAGGCTTACTTCTTTATGGATGACTCCGGTATCTTCCAATGCACGGGAGTTGAATACGTTTACGAGAAGCAGAAACTGGACGAGGAACTGGATGAAGACAGCACACTGGCCAAATTGGGCAGCACCATCAGCAAGCTATTCACCAAGGAGACAGACAAGGAGGATGCTGGTACTGGAACGGGTTCCGGAACTGGAGATGGAGATGAGGCGGCCACACCCGACCCAGAGCCCGTCGACGAGGAGTCATCAACTGGTGACAAAGCTGCGGATAAATCCGATGATCCAGCTGCTCCAACGAAACCTAATGATGATGAGGCCAAGGCGAATGCGAAAAACGAGACCATCAAACTGGTCACTATCAAGACACCAGTGGCGCACAAGACACAGTTGCGTTTCACGCCTCCGCTTGGTGGCAGCGGCTACGATACCTCCGCTGCCAAACTGCTGGCCATCAACAAGATTGAGGAGGAGCGTGTGCGCCTAGAGTCCGCATTCAATGCGCTCGAATCGCACATCATTGAGGTGCAGCAGAAACTGGAGGAGAAAGCGTATGGGGATTGCGCCACGGCTGCCGAAAAGGAGAAACTGCTGGCCGAATGCAGCACACTGGCCGAATGGCTGTATGAGGATGTGGAGAATCCCAAGGCGGAATTGTATGAGGATAAGCTGACGCAATTGCAAAAACTATCCAATGTATTTCTGTCACGCCACTGGGAGCATGAGGAGCGTCCGGATGCGATCAAGGCGCTTAAGGGCATGATCGATGGTGCTGAGAAATTCCTAATCACTGCACGTAATCTCACCAAAGAAACAAATCCTGAAAAGGATGTCTACACCCAGGTGGAGATTGACACGCTTGCCAAAGTGATTGACGAGACGAACGCCTGGCTTAAGACCGAGAGCGCCGCCCAGAAGAAGCTCAGTCGCAGTGCCACAGTGCGTTTAAATGTCAAGGATCTTACCGATAAGATGGCTCTGCTCGATCGTGAAGTCAAATATCTGGTGAACAAAATCAAGATCTGGAAGCCCAAGGTGAAGCCTGACAAGGAGAAGAAGCCCAAAGAGACTGAAACTGATGGTGACGAGGAGGCGGCGGCGTCGGGTCAAGGGAGCGCCACCGGCAGCGACGACGACATCAAGGATAATGCCGATGGGCAGGCAGAGGCGCCGGAGGTGCATGTAGAGAATGACCAGGTGACACCAACACCAACCACTCCTGAAGCCAATACGCCTCACGGCGAACTCTAAAATTACTTAGTGCGACAAAGCTAGCGCGAGATAGAGAGAGAGAGGGAGAAGGAGCGAAAGAGATGGACAGAGAGAGAAAGAGAGGGAAAGAGAGCGACAGCAGGAAAAGCCACGCAGAACGCAGGACGAAATTAAATGATGCATGCAATTAGGCAGAAAGGGAGGGGGGGGGGGGGACGGCTGGAGTGGAGCTGTATTACTTGTGTGCTTAGGGAATCGATTGGAAAACGTGATAAATAAGGGCGAGTAATCGAAGCATGTGTAATCGAATTTGCTTGCGATCTGTGAGAAATGCAAAAGAATTGACGTTGGATGTTGGGCGGGGCGTGGGGTACTTAGCCCTCAACAATTGGGGCCCAAAGCATTCCGTGCACAAAAACACACACAACAACAACAGCGACAACAAAATTAAATAACAGCGTTCAATGTATTTCTTTCTTTTCTTTAAATTATTATTTTATTCAAGCTAGCTAATGGCGGGGTTAACTTATGTTATTTTAATCTATCTACAACTAAAGAAATTAAATGAAATGTATAAGAGATATCAACTTTCATTCCGTCGTGCTTTAAGTTCTTCATTCTATATGCCTGGATATATTATCTAAATAATAAAATAAAAAATGTAGAAAAAAAAAACAAACAAACAAATAAAAGACTTGAAGTACTTAAACTCCCCTCACATACATACATTTATCTATATTCATGTGCTCACATCTCCAAAATAAAACAAAACAAAATTAAAAAAAATAAAATATAATTTAAATGTATCCTTAGTGTGAAATAAAAAAAATAAAACATACTGGGAAACAAGCTCAAATAATAAAATCGAGAAAACATGTACTGTATTAAAAGTGCATTTGTTGTACATATCTTAGTGTTTTATTTGTGTGATGTTGCTCAGATGAAAAGTTAAAAGCCAGATTTCAAAAAGGAATCTACATAAATACATTAAAAGTGTATGTACATATGTATTTATACATATGTTAAGGAAGTGGCACCAGCTGATGCTGATGTACCAAATATCGATAGCAACTGTCATTTAAAAAGTAATCCATTTGCAGCATCTATCGATACTCAGCGATACTTCTATTGTTTCAATTTTGCAACAAACATCAAATAAATATAAGCTAAATATTGCTGTACTTTCAAATCCGTTTTTTTTTTTGTCAATAAAATGAAACTATCCACATTTTATGTATCGAAAACAAATGATTGATCCGATTATTGTTTGGTATTATTCGTGTACTTATGTTGGCAAGTGCATCTGGTCACACTGCTTACGCAAGAAATATTGTCAGACGTTCGCGGAAGACGATGTACATAGATTACAACTCCGTAGACTTTACACGCCTACGTGATTGCTGAGTTTCGGGAGTATTTTGTAATTAAAGCCATCAATTCAATATACAAGTGTGCACGTTTAACTTAATGTACAGAACTCTATAACTTCCATCTACACTATAAGCACTTTAAACAACGAGAACAACAACAAGAAGCCAATTCGCGTCCACACAAATACAACTACAAATAACAGCGACATACAAAAGCCATTGCCACAAAAAATATGGCGAAGGCGAATTAGTGCAGTCTTGCAAAACTTTAAAAAATCTACACACACATCACTAAATACTTGTATGTATTTATATGTATGTATGTTGTGCTCTGGTAAATGCCTACAAAGTGTAAACGTATGAATGTGTCTACATACCACTTATATGTAAGTTTTTGTGAGATTGTGATGAATGTATGAATTCATATATGTATTTTACATGGCAGGTAATTGATTTTGTTCGCAGGAAAAATATATGTGCGGGGCAGTCATAGGACTTGTGAGTGTAAATGTCTCTGTTGCCGTAGAGTAATGAGGGGGATGAGAGAGGATACCGGATTGGTAATATCCATCCATATTATTACATTAGACTTAGATTTGCCCTGCATAAATATGTATATTTATGTATTTTCATACATATGCATGTGTGTGTTTATGTATATGAGTGTGTGTTTGTGATGATAGTGCAGAGTGCGAATTTCCTTCTTTCGATAGCGATATGTAAGCGCATCGATAACTTCTTTCGATTGTCATTGTTGCTCCGTTGACTGATTCTGTTGTGGCTGCTTTCGGCACGTACATTTGTATTGCGTACGTATGTACGTTCATATATACATTTGTGTGAGCTGCTTTGCACGGCGACGGCGCCTGTCTGGCGAAAGTGATTTTTCAGTAAAATTTCGCAGCTTCAAGCCGACGGACGGAGTGGAGTGCAGAGCAGGTCGTTTGGTCCGCTGGAGTCAAATTGACGATGTCGTAAAGGTGCCAAGCGGGCGTGCGACTGGCTACGTTTCTTTTTATTATTGTGTGCGTGTGTTCGTTCGTTCGTGTGTCGTTTGTTTGTGTCTATTCGTGTGTTTATTGTTGCTTTTTTATATTTTCCTTTTCTCTTTTTGGCTTTGCAACCATCAATGCTGTTGTTATTATTATTAGTTATTTACTTATTTTACTTTTATGTTTAGAATGCATTCATATGTACATTTGTATATATATATATAAATATAGATAGAACTTATTGCGAACGGGTTCAATATGAAAATGCGTCTGTGTACCGTCTGCAAGTCGATTATTTGTGTGTGCGTGAGTGTGTGGTATACGCAAACAAAGGAGCTCTTTTCGTTTTCTATCTCTCTTTCTGTTTTGAATGTGTAAAGTGCAGGACAAGGTAAATTGAATAAAACAAAGTGCAGCATGGCGGCGGCAGCAAAGCAACACTGAAAAGTCAATTTACTGTATTAGTGTGTATATATCTGTATGTGTGTGCGTACACACTGTATATGTATACACAATAGATAAATATGAAATGTTATTATTAAAGCCAATACCATTTCGTTGCCAATGTAAACGTTCATGTCTACTAACACATCTGTGTTTGTGGTCGGATGTTTCACATTGAATTATCTTAAGCCTGTCAGTCCAGCAGCTGGTGGGCAACACTGGAATTTGGGGGCTCTCTTTGCTCACAGCTGCGCCGCAATCAATTTGGGCTTTAACCGTGCTCAAACCATGCACAGTGGCGCCAAAAAACGAAAGCAGCGCAGTATTCATATAGTAATCTCATAAAGATGTTAAGCCTATATATATATATATATATATAGTATTCATATAGTAATCTCATAGAGATGTTAAGCCTATATATATATATATATATATATATAATAATAATAATAATAATATCTCAAGTCTGGAGAAAAGTATGCCATGAAATGCGCAACTTTTGATTCCTATTCGAATTGGCATTTTAGCTGGGGTGGAGTCAAATCAAGTAACAAATAATACTAGAATAAGTGGTTGCCCAACCATGCGAAAAGCTGATACTGTGAAATTGGTAAAAGTTCTATTTCATTTATGTTGATTTGCAAATGTATTTTATTTTGTATTATTTTTTGAAAATAGTTTCCCATATAATGCCATGATACATTTTGTACATGAATGTGTGTACTTGCATGTGTGTGTGTTTTATTTTATTTTTGTTTTGTTTTGTTTGCAACGATTGAAACTGAAACACGTGCTTAAATCTATCGGTTATCGTTTTAAACTATGTAGCCGAGTAAAGCCAATCAAAGGACCCGACGAAACAGAGAGAGTGAGAGAGAAATAGGAAATTACTGAAAGTCACAGCACACTCTAGCCAAAAATCGGTGCAAAGCATAGAGGACAAGGAGTGCAAACAAACCCGTCGTGTCGAAAGGTGAGAGAGTGGCGCATGCAGAGTGTATGTGGGGGCGCAGACGAAGTATGCGCTCAGAGTTGCATTGCAGTGGAAGTGAAGAAGTGCATTAAAAACAAACAACAAAAACAAGCAATATAATTAGCCTACAGTCGAAAGTCAACAATATTTCAAAGGAATTAACGCCTGCGTGGGTGCCTATGCCGTCGACGATGATGTTAATTTTACTTCCTGCTGCTGCTGCTGCTGCTGCCTGATATTATGATACATATATAGTATAATCTACCTCCAATAATCAATAACAAATTCAATAAGAACACAAACGAGAGCAGCAGCATTCTAGAGAGAGACTGAAAGACAGCAAACGCCACTTATTGTCGAGCGGACGCACAAAACAACGAGCAAGAGGAAAAAAAAGGGACCGGCACTACAACAACAATAATATAATAATAAAATTAAAAGCAATAATATACAAAACAAACAATTAAGCACTTGCTGCTGCATTGTGTGCATGTGCTGTGTACCTGTGCCGGCTGTGTGGTAGTAGTATTTTGCTGCCGCTCCTTCTCCCTACCAAACTACTACTCTTCCCATCACCACCACCAGCACCAACACTACCCTCAAGCGGGCAACTCGGAGCTCCGGTGGGAGGCGAATCCGTGACTCGACTATTTGTCGTCACGTTGCCTTGCCCGCCAATATGGCGTGCCTTAACACACTAAAGCAAGAAATCAAAACACTGGAGAAAATCTTTCCGAAGAATCACGAGCGCTTTCAGATACTCAATTCCAGCGTGGACGAACTTTTGTGTAGGTTCATCGATAAGAATGGCAAGCGTTACGACATTCATGCGAACATAACGGTGAGTAAACACACACAAACTACTATTATCTTAAGGCCTATTTATATGCATGCTTATATATATACATTATACATATGCATTTTAGATGCTAGCAACAATCTATATACAAACTATACACATATGACAGACATCCTTTAGTATTGCTCGAGATACAACACATATTGAGGTACCTACCCCAATTTTTGTACATACAACTACAGTATTATGCAGTAGTTTGTCAATCGAAATCTGGTCAATCGCAATGTGAACATGATCAGTTAATCGCTCCAATTGACGAAAGTCACCCTATCACATACACATACAACACCAACAAAACAAAAAACTTTGACAGCAAACAGCAAGAAGCGCTCGATGATCTTCGGCAATTGCCTTGCGATACAATTCCATTGGTTTATTTTCCAAGCTCCCACTCATTTGGTCTCTTTATTGTTGCGGAACTCGCTCTCTGTCTAACTCTCCCTCTCTCTCATTTTGTCTCTCACTCTTTAGCTTAGCTCAGCTGCTGGCAAAAATTTTTGATCAACTTTTCGTTTAACTCTTTTTACCTTATGCTCTGTTGTCTCAAGTTGTTGTTGTTGGTTGAGTTTGATTCTTACGGACAGCGTGCTTCAATAATTTATGATTCACTGCCCTGCGTTCGCTGCTCAAACAACAGTTGCCTGCCACCAACTTTGTCATCATTTTTTTTTCCCCATCTTTCCGTTTATTCACTCGGGCCGGACTCAGAATCTGCTCTTACTTTGACTCTGCCCTGGTTCAACGATCTAATTAAAGGTTATATGTGTAATTTCATTGACGCTGTCTCTCACAGCTGGCCTGGCCTGGCTTTTGTTATTATACACGTAGACTCTCAAAAATCAATGTGTACTTACGTCCATATATATATATATATATATACAAATATTTTTTTTTTACACCATATGGGTATTTCAAGAAGTCACGCACGTAACAGCAAAGCAAAATATTAAAAATTGTATATTTATATATTTTTATATTAATTCTAAGTTTCTTAAGTCGAAGAATGAGTTCTCTTTTATACTTTTCCTTAAAGCTTATATGATTCCCAAACGTACATCAACATATATATATATTTATTTGTTGTTGTTGTTGTTGTTGTTGCAGGAAACGTATCCGTCGTCGCCGCCAGTTTGGTTTGCCGAAAGCGAAGAGACGAGCGTTACAAATGCCGTACAAATCCTTAGCAATACAAATGGTCGCGATAATCACGTGATTAATCAGGTAATTAATTGTCCTATATGTATGTCCTATTCACAACTCTATCACATCTTGAACTAATCGAACAATAATCTTGGCAGGTTGGCATATTGCTGCGCGAGCTGTGCCGTCTACACAATGTTCCACTGCCACCCGATATTGATAATTTGGCGCTGCCGCTGCAAACGCCACCGCCCTCCGCATCACCGTTACGCTTGGAGCGTTCTGCTGGCGGCGGTGGCGGTTCGGGACCGCATGGCAATGAGGAGACCGATTCCGATCAGGAAGAGATTGAGGATCCCATCGGCGAAAGCGAACAGGAGAGCGAGGGCGATGAGGATCTACCATTGGAAATGGATGATGTCCGAAGTGCAAATAAAGTGCGTATAGAACCGTATATTTATATATATATATATTATATATATGAATATTAACTTGCCATATCATTCAAGCAGAAAGATGACATGGAGGTGGAACATTTAGCAACTCTAGAAAGACTGCGTCAAAGTCAAAGACAAGACTATTTAAAAGTGCGTAAATATAATATGAACAGAATTGTGTAGAAATTTGAAAATATCATTTTGTATCCAAAATTAATGCAATAGATTTTAAAATGTACTATTTATTAATTTTTTTTCTTTAAATATTTCATTTTTTGAGCGATGACTGTATTTCTATTTGTCTCACTCATTGTCTCGTTCTCTCTATTTAATTGATGCACAGGGTTCAGTTTCTGGTTCAGTGCAGGCAACCGATCGCCTGATGAAAGAACTACGTGATATTTATCGATCAGATGCATTCAAGAAGAACATGTACTCTATTGAACTGGTCAACGACTCAATTTACGAGTGGAACATACGCCTCAAGTCTGTGGATCCGGATAGTCCCCTACACAGCGATCTGTTGCAGCTAAAGGAGAAGGAGGGCAAGGATAACATACTGCTCAATATACTATTCAAGGAGACGTATCCATTTGAGCCGCCTTTCGTGCGTGTCGTTCATCCAATTATCTCAGGTGCTGCACCATATATATCTCAATTATTTACTTGAATGTTATTGTAATCGATTGATTATTTTGTATTTTTTTGATTGGTATAGGTGGCTATGTGCTCATCGGCGGCGCCATTTGCATGGAACTGCTGACCAAACAAGGCTGGAGTTCCGCCTACACGGTCGAGGCCGTGATTATGCAAATTGCCGCGACATTGGTCAAGGGCAAGGCGCGCATACAGTTTGGTGCTACCAAGGTACGACGTGCAGGCTATTATATACGTTATACCAATTAACTTAACAATGATAATCATATTTCTGTATCTTCTCTATTAAATAGGCGCTTAGCCAGAGCCAATATAGTTTAGCACGGGCACAGCAAAGCTTCAAATCCTTAGTGCAAATCCACGAAAAGAATGGTAAGAGACTCGAAAATAAGATACAATAAAAACTTATTTAATATTAACGTTTATTATTTGTTATTGTTTTTAGGTTGGTTCACGCCGCCAAAGGAGGACGGCTAAGGATAGCTTATTTTTTTTTCTAAGATTAAGGAACGGACGTTTGCCAAATGTCGCCGCTCATCCATTTTAAAATCCACACTCCCCCCCCCTCAACAAACACCATACACAGGCGGCTGCATTCAGCCCCCCCGCAGAGGAGTGTCTCAGTAAACAGGAAAAACAGTAGCAGAAGCAGAATTAGCAACAGGACCAGAAGCAGCAAGCAGTATACAACTCGAACCCGCCATTCAACATTATTTATGTGTGAACGTATCGCCGTTCACTGTTAATTTCTGCAAATCGTGTATACTTGATAAAAAAGAAACAAAAAAAAAAACAAAATGGAAAACAAAAAGCAAAAACAAAACTAAAAAAAAAAAATAATAATTTACCTTAAGTACTGTTTGTACTACAAGAATAAATCGAATTAAGCTTGTAATCTATCATTTACTTATGTTATGTTATTATTATTATTATTTTCTCTTTTATCCCTGCCAATTAAGATAATCTGCTTCAAAACAAGATATAAATATATATATTTAAATTGTGTAAACAATGAAACTTGTACAGTTAGCAGCAAATAATTGGAAAATCGAAAAATGTCTGCATATGAAATGGATTGCGGTAGCGATGAAAGCAGCTAGTAAATTTAATGGATATATATGTGTATATATATATATATATATATATATATATATATATGTATCTAAGTATGCAATGTATGCAATGTAAATGTAATGATGATTATCGTAGGAGTTGCCACACTGTGTCACTATGTTGATTCAATTTGATGTATATGTTATATGTATATGTAGGTACATATATACGTTTGTATGTATCTTTTTATATATGTACATATGTATGTTCATATGTAAGTATTCCGTTTCATATTTCGTTTGTTTAACGGGGGACAATGGGCGTTGCGGGTTTGTTTTTGACCATAGAAATTACACAGACACTGGATCAAGCATACACACACATGCATTCACATACCCACACACACACACACACAGAGAGATACATACACATACCTACCTAACTGTAATTAGTTAAGTCAAGTAAAATACTGTATTTTTTTTTTAATTTATTGAACGTCTAACTTTATTTTTCTCCTTAACCGTAAGGGATTGCAAATGTGGATGTAGTAATAGCACATAACATATACATATATCTATATATATAAAATTATATACATATGTATGTAGTATATACAATTAGAAGTGTTAAACGTTAAGCATATTAACGAAACGGCAGAAAACAAAAATAAACAAAGAAAAATCAAATGAGCATAAGCAAGATCTAACTGTAAATTCGTCTTTCCAAATAATCATAAAATAATGATAAAAAAAAAAACAAAAACAACCAATTAAAATAAATGCGACAAAAGAAACCAAGCAACAACAAACACAACGTATATACAACTTTATAGCTGAGGCAAAACTGAAAATATTTAACATAAGCATAATAGTTGCAAGTTTTTGTTTTTATTAAATATAAAAAGGAGCAAGTATGAACTATCTAAAGGTCTAATCTAGTCGACAATGACTACGTAATTGGAGGCCGCCAGAGATGGATGCATTTTGGGCGCCTTGGATTGTGTGAATCGAACTTTGGTGCCGTCGTCTTCATTGTTGTCCAGCGCCCCCTCGATAACCATCTCGAGTGCGCCCTTCAGCTGCATCAGCTCCATTGTTAGCTTAATCTCGGCCTGCATTGTCCGTCTCAGTCGCTCGAGAGCCGCATGCATTTCTTTGCTATACGCAAACACATTGTTCTCGAACACATCCATTACGGCGCTGGCGGCATTTAGAAGCGGTCGCATAAACCGCACCTCACCAATGTAGGCACACAGGAAGTCAATGAATTGGATTAGTGTCGCCTCACTTCGCTTCGTTAAGGCCGCCTGCAGAGCGCTGCGATGCAGTAGCTCGGTGATTACGGCCACTATTTTCTCGGGATGATCTTCGGTGTTCTTCGGTACGAGCACACTGTCGAGCGCCTTTTTGTAGTTGAATTTACGCAGATGCTGCTCGAAGGGCGTCAGACGTGGCGTTCGTCGTCGACTGGAGACAACATGATCCACGGTTGCCGTTGTATTGGGACGCGCCATCCGATTGCGTTGAGTCTGACGATGGGTAGCTTTAATCTGTTTGAGGTGACTCGGTTTGCTGTCGACAATCATGCGCTTGATGGACACCAGGCCATCAACCATGCCGGCAACGACAGCCTGATCCCTCGCAGCAACGCCCAGGCTAACCACCGGATTGGGATAGGTTAAGGTGTGCACCGTTTTATACGTGCCCACATCATAGATCTTCACATGACGATCCAGGCCGCCCGACAACAGACGCCGGCCATCGGAGCCCAGGCGCAGACATGTGACGGTCTTGTGATGCTGCGACATCGTCGTTAGCAGACGGCACCCACTTATCAAATCCCAGACGCGTACCTGTGTGCCGCCGGCGGTTATGAATATGGAGCCGTTGGGCAGGAACAGCATGGACTCAACGGGACTGCCGTGATCCAGGGTCTGGGTTATTGACTCTTGCGCCCGTGTGTCGTAGAGATTGACTTTGCCATCGTAGCCGCCAGAGATGAACATGTGCCCGGCCTGCGGATGTGTAGCGCCCGCACGTATATAATCGCTGTGCGCATCCTCATATGTCCGCACCAGCTTTTCGTTGCCCACGTCCCACAGTCGCACCGATTTGTCATCCGCAAAGCTGGCCAGCTGCAATTTGTCCGCCGTGAAGAATGTGCGATGCACGGGCGCCGTGTGACCCTTGAATAGCCGCAATATATTCCGGCTGCTCGTGTCGAAAAGTTTCACGTGACCCTCCTCATCGCCGGCAGCTAAGAGGCGGCCGTCCTGTCGAAACGTTGCTCCATATGCGGTCTTTTGAAACTTGGATAGGTTCTTAACGACCAGCTTTGTCACCAGATGATAGATCTGCACACGCACCGAACACGTCAGCACAAAGTTATCCGGCTCACTCGGACTGAAGTCGATGTAGTCGATGGTTGTGTGCTCCTTAAGCAGCTCCGGTTTCTGCTTGTTGGGTGTTTGGAAATGTAAATGACACTAATCTGTACTCTGTGTAATACGCTTACGTCCAATCGGTTCCAGTAGGTTGTGTCCGGTGTGACCACCTGGGCCTTCTGTTGAAACCTTCGTATATTAAGTGGCTGGAAATCGCTCATCTTGAGTTTGGCGTCCAAGCGCGCACGTGGGAATCAAAATAATATGTTGATTTTTACAGCTGAGGATGTCGATATCGATAACGATATAACCTGTTTTATGATCACACTCCCCTTCTTGCTGTTGCTCCGATTATGCTGCTTAACAGTGTAAAAATTTCTGTAAATTTGAATCAAAATGTCTGATTATTAAAAAAGAATAGCATTGTCACTAATTGAATTAATTAATGAAATATCTCCTAAAATTCTTAAATTCAGTTCGAAAAAAATATATCAGGAAATGGCATTATATTTCCTTGGTGGAACCTAAACACAAAAAGGTCCGCTGAGAGTACAAACTGAACCAATTATCTTGCCGGTCGTTATAAGTACACTTTTTCCTTGACGATTACATTAATTTAATCTAGTTTTTTGTTTTTCAATTTACCTTGTGAATATCGACTTGTAAGAGGAGGATTGCCGATAGCCACTGTCAAGACGACAGCTGCTCAAAAATCCATATGGGTTAACAGTTACTTTACAGTGCAGATTTCAGCCATGCCATTTCAAAACAAAAATAAATTTCGCTAGCAATATTATACCTTTTCTTATATCGATAACTTTTTTTTCAATCTGAAACAGGCCTTAAAGAGTCTTCGATGCCAACACATAAGCAAATATCGCGAACTGCAAAGTTTTCAAATTACGCGCCAAGTGAGCGACATATTTACTTCAGAATGTGGACACAACTACAGTTCTGTTAGCGTCAAAAACTACGCTCTGCTAACGCAAAACTGAGGCTGTTGACGTACTTTGATCACCACTGCTACGACCTCTGCCGACAAAATGCGTAAGCTCAGTGCAAGCGGTTAAAATTGGCAACTTCTTACCGAAAAAGGATTGAGCAAGTGTGTTATATGTTCATTTATTTATGTAAGGGCTAAGCACAGATATGATCCAGAACTAGACAGAAATAAATAATCAGCTATATTCTTGCATATTTTGGCTCATTTTTAAGAAACTGACTGCCTCCATACATTTGATATTCCACAATAAATGCAAATCTCGAAGCATATATCACAATGCGCAGTTATCCTTGTTCTGTCCTGTTCCGTGCTCTTCATGGGCATAAGAAAAGTGAAGCAGTTAGGCGACTAACATACACACACACACATACACTGGCTGGCACACATGCGTACACACACACATAACAATCGTCACACGCATTTCGGGAGAGTTATTTTAAGTGAAACTGCATGCATCTCGCTCGCACGCACATGTTGTGGGCAAGCCACCGCATGAGGGATAACATACATATATTTGGCCACGCCCACGGAACTCGTTTCACCCCTATACACACTCACACACGCGCACTCATATGTGAGACATGAGTTTTGTACTCTCGCAGGCGATTTGTAACGGCGGCTCAAGTGTGTGTGTGCGTGAGAGCACATATGTGTGCGCTTATGTATTAACATATATGTATGTGCATGTATGCGGGACTCACAGGACTCGCGCTTGCATGTGACAGCGACTCAGAAGTTCATCTCTATACATGCTATGTATGTATGTATGTACATATGTATATGCCTGAGTTTATACATGCATACATATATTACACACACAAACAAATATCCCTTTTTGTTTTTTGGGTTTGCCTTGTTAATGCAACTGGCAACTGTTAGTAAGTAATTACAAAAGGCAAATGAAAGTTTTCTTTTGCGTCAATTACAAAGCAACAAACACACGAGTAGTGCGTGGATGTTGTGTATTGTATACACCATACACACATATGCTAAATAGATAATACGCACACATGCATAAATTACAGCTTTTACAGCTCAAATATTTGTCGTTTTGCTTTCGCACGTTCTTTGATAATTATTGCTCAAACACTTTCAGCTTCTTCTTCATCTATCTCTGCTGCTGCTGCTGCTATTCATTCTTTTCTTTGTGCATTTACTTGTTTTTTTTTTTGCATTTTGTTTGCTACCTTCTCTTAGTTGATGCTTTTCTTATTCCTGCACTTTCACTTTTCGCCTTCTTTCTTCCCAGTAGATTTAGAACAATTCTTGCATTTTTCTTTCAGATAATAAAACCCTCTCCCCACCCAAATACACATACACACATATACATATATATATGTACATATATTCCTTTTCTCTGAAGGACCATCACATGTATTTAAATAAGGCAAGAGCGCATAAAAGTGAGAGAGAGGGATAAAATATGTAATAAAAGGCGTGGGAAAGTCAGTGACGAAAAAAGAACGTGGAGAACATCGCATCGCATTTGCCGGTAGCTAATACAATGCTGGCCATATTTTCAGTAGCACTTTACATTTCGTATGTATTTATAGTATTATGCCACAAATTAAAATAAAATGTAAGAAAAATATGCAAGCAGGAATAGTAAATTTGATTGCAAAACTTAAATATTTTTTTTTTCTACCGACCTCTACTACATTTGACTACAAGGAGTATATTGCTGTATATATTGCTGTATATTTAAAAGCTTTCTGATCTATTCATCCATCTATTATTTTATTACTGCCTTTTTAATGAAAAATTTATTTTTATATTTGGACTAATATTCTACAAAGGCCGAACGGGTGTTAACTAGATGAAGTGCACTGTATTTGGCAGCCGGCACTAGGAATCTTTAACTTCAGCATGCACTGAGAAACAGAGAGACAGGGAGAGTGAGAGAGAAAGTGGGGGAGGGGATTTTGAAGTGAGATGGAGAGAGAGAGGGGGAGAAAAAACGAGAGCGCGTTGGAGCACAAAGCATTTGCTGCGTGGTGTAAACTTGACTTTGAAATTTGCCTCATTTGCACTTGCTGCTCTTGCACCTGACACCCAAAGGCGCCGACTGCCAGCGTTGCCAGAATCAACGTGAAAAGCCACTGCCTCAAGACCCAACTCCTCCAACACCTTTCCCATCCGCAAACTAAGTAGCAACTTTGAATGCGTTGAGACTTTATATTTATGCAATATTTTTCTTATATACATATACATTCTTTCTCTTTCTTTTTTTTTTGCAGATTTAGTTAAACATGAAGAAGACTTTTGGCACAATGAAAACAAGTGGCGATGAAAAGTAGAAGAGGAAGTGGAGCAACGATATGGCGTGGGCACTGAGAATTATGTAAAGGCAGAACTGTTGCATGCTTTCGACGGCGTCTGGGAAATAGATAAGAAACAACTACAAAAATACGAAAAAAATAACCACAACCAACACAAAAATTTTCATGCAGTCGGAGATTTAAATGAAAGATATTAAACTGGTTGAGAGAATGAATAACTGAGTAACTGGGTTGATTTCATTATAAAGAATGAAAATTTCAATCATCTTGTTAATGAAATGCCGCTTAATTCGCCGATATATATATATATATATATATATGCGTGTGTGTGTGTGTGTTTGATGTTATGATAAGTAGCAACCGGTTCTAATTGTACTTAATATGTTAATATATGCAGGAGCAGACATATATATAACATGATTGAAAGTACGCTTGGATATTAATTTCTAATGTTGGCTTAGATTTTGGAATGAACAATTTCACTTCTTTTTGATATACAATTTCAACTGTTAAAGCAAAATTTTTGTTTGTACAGAACTATTTTGGGAACACCTGTGTATTTATATTTATATTTACATTATTGTTTGTGCATACAACTAGCTATTCAGGTCATTGCTACTGGGTGTCTGCAGCCAGCAGATATATGTACATTTAATAGATGACTACATACATACAATGCTAGTACACACACCTACTATATATGTATATATATATATAAGTATTTATGTGTTTGAGTGTGAGCGCTTGCATTATGCACGTGCCTGCACTTTTACTTTGCACTTGCCACATTTTTGTGCGCTTTTTATTTGATATGCAAGGAAGAGAGAAAAAAAAGAATGAATAAAAAAAGGGAAAATCTTTGCCGTGTCTGGGCCCAGTAACTGCCACAAAGGGGGAGTTTGTGTGTGTGTGTGTGTGTGTGTGTGAGTGAGTGAGTGCTTTGTGTCTGTGGCCCAGTGAAGGTTACAAAGTCTCTCTTTAACCTAGAGACACCTTAGCCGCGTTGCCAGATTATCATAAGTGCAATGTACAAATAAACATGCCGTCGGCAATGAATGCACAATGCATGCCACCAACTATAGCATTGTTATCGATGACACGCTTTTGTTTTCATATATATGTAATCGCTAGGTTAAATAGTAAACAAGCTGCCAATGAAGGCCTTCTGTTTAGCCTAAAATGTGATCGTTTGTGTGAGTTACATTTATTTATTTATTTTATTTTTTTTTTGCAAGTGCATATGAAACGGAAAGTAATTATTAATATAAAAGATAAAAAGTATAGCAGTTATAAGCGATAAGTCAAATAGCCACGAAAACAACACAAACTGCAGGTAAGTCACAATTGATTAGCGGCGTTAAAAAATATTGAGAATATAAGCATAACTGTAAATTACAAAACAGCAAAGTCGCTACTGATCACCTCATTTTCCCTAATCTCTTTCTTATGTAAATGGCATTGGTTTCTCATCTGAATAATAACTCTTTTCAATATTGCGCTGGCGCAGCTTTGCTTATTCTACTTTGGACAGACAGGTCGTAAAGTGCTTGTTTTTGTATCTGTTATGCATTTTATTTAGTGAAAATAAAATTGTTATATATTCTAGATGAAGTAAAAAAAAATATATATATATATATATACAGTAACCTTTCTATATTTTGTAAACATATATTTATATATAATTATATATCTACATTTCGAAAGTAAATACTATAAATTTTTCCATATTTGGAGATGAAATGCAACTGCATTACAATATCCTGTCTTGCTATATGCAGTCATACTGCTTACACACAAGGTATGCGAGCCTATAAGGCGCATAAATATGCTATTAGGAAGGCATTCTTACTAATCGAATTCATAATGGTGTCTTTTTTCTGCTGGAGATGGACGTAGACTAATAAGCCACCCGTAGAAAGCACATTGTGAGGGCGCTAGGTAAAAAGAGAGAAGAGAGAGAGAGAGAGAGAGAGAGAGAGAGAGAGAGAGAGAGAGAGAGAGAGAATGAGAGAATGAGAGAGATGTGTATACACATGCTTAAATACAACTGCTTGAATATAACATCTTTCAATCTTCAATTGTTTCATAATTTCTGCAAGTTATTCTGCAAGTCATTCAATTATTGCTTGGTGATTAAATCTAGTGTGTGACTGTGATTCGCCGCAAAATTGTTTGCTAACGATTAATCAACTGCAATTGCTCGGTCCATAAATCATAAAAAAAAAAAAAAAAAATAGACGAAGCATGCGTCGACAGCTACTGACCCAAAGCCGAGGAGCGTCGCAGTTGCCGATGATGATATGGGCACGAACTGAACGCACGCGTAACCTTTGGCCACTGCCTCCTCGTTCCACGCTTGTTGTTGCTGCTGTTGCTGTTGTTGCTCTTGTTGTTGTTGCAGTCGCAGTTGTCACATTTCCGACAATCCAACCCGATTTGCAGCTTAGCTGCCTTCCTCCCCACTTTTCAGCTGTATTTTGACCATCCCGTTGCTGGACAGGGGTCACTTGCGGTATTAAATATTTTGAAGAGGGTCGCTCAACTTATTTCTAACTTGATTTATATGAATCTCTGCCTGTGTGTGTGTGTCTGTACGCATATGTGTAAGCTATGCTATATATATACACATATATATATATTTATATATATGTATTTATATATGCAGATGGACGGGCTTCTGTGGGCAGCATGTGTCACGCCCAGCACTTGAATCAGTTCATCAGACTTCTTCAAAGGCGAACGGAGCCAAAGGCGAACGGGTGCCGGGTGTTTGCTATTTGCTGTTTGCTCTTGGGCTTCCCAAAAAGGGTAGTTGGCAAAAGTGTCGAGGTCATCTCTTGGTCAATTCTATTGTTAAATAGAGTTATTGAACTTCAAAACATACACTTGCAAAAAAAAAAAAAAAAAATGGCCTTACATTTTGGTAAATCGCTATACTTTGGGCGCCAATGGTTTATTTTAAGAAAGTAAACTATAGATTGCATTACTAAATATCACGGTGGATTTCATATAATACAATTTAGAAATTTAATCTTAATTTAAAACGACCACCTGTTCATAATCTAAATATATTCTTTTGTATACTTAGTCCTATAAATTTTAGAACGGCGACGATCCTAAAAATATGACGATTTTTCGATTTCTTATAGAGAAGGTCTGCAAGGTTACGTAGGATCATCGCTAAAGGCTCTATTTTGAAATGAATTTAAAGCATACGATTTAATTGGAATTCAGCGCCAAGAATCAAGAATCCAGACTTGATTGGAATGAGTTGAACTGCGAATTTTGATTATCTTTTTGCATTTATTACATTGCTGGCTATTGTAATTTGTTGTTGTTGTTGTTGTTGCTTCACCTGCTTCGCTTCAATTTACAATGCGTAATAGAAAAATCAAAGTGCCTCCGAGACAGCAGCAGCAGCAGCAGCAGCAGCAGCAGCAGCAGCAACAGCGATATGAAAAGTGCGCCAAACATCGCCATCATTTTATCGGGTCATCGAAGCGTGCAACGAATGCCTCTGACAAGCAGACAGCACAGCCTTGCCACACACACCCCATCCCCATCCCCGTCCACCTCTCTCACCCCTCCCCTCATCTGATTGGGGCAAGTGTTTTTGCCTGCTGATGTTCGATGGCCCCATTTCCCCTCCTCCAGGCGAACACCCATCAATCTGCGCATAATGGCGACTGGATAATAGTGTTTGTTTTCAGCATGCAAAGGTATGCAAAATACATTCACAATGTCTACGCACACACACACACACACACACACACATGACATACTCTAACCGTGTGTGAACTTTGACATCATGCATATTATGGCTTGGAATCATGAGCTAAATTTGCCTGATCTTGGCAGAATTGTTGAAATAGTTACATCTTGTTCGAAATGTAGCTTCAATTAATCACACTTCAAAATGATCTAATAGTCGAATACTGTATTTAAATTGTAGACTTGCTTTAAAAAAAAAACCACGGACAATACTTATTTAGATACATTAATTTAATATATTTACCCATAGTTAATCTGCCGATTCTTAGTAGCAGCTGCTGCTGATATTTTTGTAGAGTATTCAAAAAATCGTTGCTCAATTCTCAAAAAGCTTTTCATATATATACAAATTTTTTTTTTTTTTTTTGAATGGGGGAGTGGTGGGGGCTAACGCGGCGTATGCGCGATGATGGCAATCTGTTTGGCGTTGTTTCTTGTATATTTTATGCGTGATTGTTATTGTTTGCAGTTTGCTGGCATAACGGAATTTTTGAGTTATCCGTTGCGGCTCATGTGCCACAGCGACTGCCATACAATTATGGAGTGTATATATATGTATGTGTGTATGTAGCACATACTAATACTAGTATAGACCATCGGCTCACACGCACACACACACACACACACACACACACACAAATACATATAGATATACATACGTACGCATAATATTGCATATAAATAAACGCGCGCCCTTCTAATTTGCATAGAGTACGAGCCCTACCAACACACACACACACACACACACACACACATACCTTAAAGAAACCCGGCGGCTTCGGGGCAGATGTTTTTGCTCACGCCAAATTTTGAACTCGAACCCGAGTCCGAACCAGAACCCGAACCCGAACCCGAACCCGAACCTCGAACTCGAACCCGTTACCCCATTCTGCTCCAGGTGAAGACTGCTTCTGCTTCTGCTTCTGCTTCTCTGATTTTGACTGTTTATGATGGTGAACTCAAAAATCGATGTGTGCTGATGCGCACACACGCCCCCTGTGGACAACTTAACGCAACTGTCAGCTGCAAGTGCATGCTGATTTCAGCTGTCAAAGGTGACACATGAGACAATCATGTTTCTGTGAAGTTATTTTCAATATGTAATGATTTCCATCAGCTACATTTCCTCGGATTATTCATTTTCATCCACGTCAGTTAAGAGTTTCAAATATGTCAAAGAACATATGCAATTTATTCTGTTGCAAGTTGAAGTAAATTGAAATCGGAAGCAAATATGCAGTTTATTTAACAATAATTTACATTTTCGAATATATTAAATATAATATTTTGAATAGATTTAATAGATTAGAATACATTTTAAATTCATATATTTTGCTAATTGATTGAAGTGCTAAAGGACATAAAATGATTGGTTTTGCTTTATAAGCTTTTTTACTGGACCGTCAGCAGATTCTTACTTAATTTTACAATTTCCGGACACTTCATTAAAACACTTTTCGTGGTTTCCATAACTTTTCATGTAAGTTTTCATTCCTGTTGTGTTTTGGTTTTCTCTTTATTAAGTTTGGATGTTTTAGTTTTAGTTCATTATGATTTTTGGTTTGTAGCATAAGTGAATGATACACTCTGATTTATCAGATCGTATTGTCTATATTCAAAATTTCTAAAATTGCTTCACATTTAGCTTTAAACGGCTAACCGAATCTATTTGTATGAGAAATTCAGTTTTTGGCTAACAGAAAACAAGCCAAGCAAATAGGGCAATGATAACGTTAATATATATTATTCCCTTAGATATATATATATATATATATATACATATATCAATAATTGATTTAATGATATTTAATCTCTGATCAAGTTTTAACATAATTTCATGCATTTGACTGGGTTGCTTGGTCGTGCAACACTTTTGAGTCTCTGGTTTGACAAGAGTCTAAGACACGTTTCAAGCGAGGGTCGTGGAGAAGTACCAATGTTTTCTCTCTCTATGTGTTGTATATGTGTGTGTATGTATGTGTGTGGGTGTGTGTCCTTCTTGTGCTCAGCTTTGGCTGGCAATGGCAATGGCTGCTGTTGCTATTGCCCAGGATACATGCGAGAAGATGCGAACATGCATACAAAATACATATGAGCAGAGCCATATATACATGTGAGGGTTGTACATATACACAGATATAATATATATATATATATATATATATGTATAATATATATGTGTATATGTATGCATACATACGTGTGTGTGTGTGTGTGTGTGTGTGTGTGTGTGTGTGTATAATTGAGTATCAGTTTAGTGTCTGTGCGAGGACGAGAACTGCGATGACTGCGACTGAAAGCAGCCAAAGTTTTATTAATGTGGGTGGGGTTTTTTGCTTTTTTGTTGATTTAGCTGCTGCTGCTAGGCAATTGGAGTATGTGAGTATCGTGATGCGGGGGTGCGGAGTCGCGGAGGCTTAGGGTTAGGATAGAAAGGGGATTGGGGTTGATGGGGTGGCAGTGGGTCGCAGCAAGTGGCGTAGCCAACGGCTTCTTTGGTGGCTCTACTCGCGCATTGTCTCATTTATCATGTGCACACACACGTCCTGGACTGAATGCGAGCTTAAGCGGCAGCAACAGAATGTGTGTGTGACAGAGAGAGAGAGAGAGAGAGAGAGGGAGACAGAGCGTATGTGTGTGTGTGTGAAAGAGAGACAGAGACTGAAAGAGTGAGATAGAGAGTTGGGAATGGGGTTGGGGTTTGGGTAAATGTTATCAGTGCCATTTGCAAACCCTGCCTTGCCTGGGAACCGATTGCCAACATCAATATGTATGTATATATGTGTGTGTACCGAGCTGGAGAGTGTGTGCTGTGTGTCTGTGTGTGTGTGTGTGTGTCAGCAGCAGTAGCAGCAGCACCAGCAGCAGCAGCAGGTGAGGTTGGGGTTTGGGGTTGTGGGTCTTGAGTCTGAGTTTGGCTCAACAAAGTTTATCTTTTCAATTTGCGTGTGGATGGTTGCTCTACATGTGAGTGTGTATGTGTGCATGTTTGTGTGTGCGTGTGTGTGTGGGCTAATGTATTTGTGTACTAGTTGGATTAGGGTTGCTGCTGAGTACATTTATTTGCGCTCTGCTGCTGTCGCTGCCTCAGTCGCCGTTGCTGCTGCTGCTGCTGTTGATGCTGCTGCTGCTGTTGCTGTTGCTGCTGCTTTGTTGGACAGCGTCCATATCAATCATGTGGCAAGGCTTGACAGGCTTTTAAGGTGCTAAACGTGGGGGCGGGGTTGCAAGCCAAAACATATATCGATTGGCACAAGAGACCCAAACACCCACAAATGATGGTTAAAATGGGGTTAAGATTTTTGGTCATACTTAATTAGTTCAAATTGAAGCAATCGATAAATTATCGATAATATGCAATAAATAATAATCATTTTCTAATTACACATAGTTTTCTTTAGTTCGGCTTAACATTTGATAATTGTTTTTCCAATTGGTTGTATTTGAAAAGTTAATGATAGTCACTTGATCAGCTTTCTATAATTTGTATATCACACTAATCAGATAAAGAAGCAATGATTCTCTGTTCTAAAGCACGATACTAATAATAATAATAATAATAATAATAATAATAATAATAATTATAATTATAATAATAATAATAATTATTCGAAACTTTGGGTGTTGGAAAGTTGCAACAATGCAATCGCTGCACATTGAATCGAAAAGGTTGCACATGTTAACACATATAAATATATGTATATATATATGCATATGTATATGTATATGTATATGTATATGTATTTGTATGCATATGTATGTGCAAATCATTTATGCAATCTCAAATAACTCATTTGCATTTCATTTCTCTGTTGGGGGGGTGGGGGTGGGGCTGTAGTCTTTAGTGGGTGGTGGGTGGTGCGTGCGCTGCCACGCTGGTTGCAAACAGCGCCGATTGGACGCCATTGTGGCAATACTTGTAGATGCCACACACTCACACACACACATCGTACCTATATATATGTGTGCATGGGTAGATGATTTGAAATAAACGGCGACTAGTTTCGGGACCAACGACCAACGGCAGCAATTCAAGAGCTCAGCACCACAGCGCACCACTGAACGCCCCGTGGCGCATTCATTAGCGCATGTGGATGCCGCTGTTTTTGCTTTTGTTGTTTTTGGTTTGGTCTGGTTTGCTTTGGTTTGGATGTGAATCAGATTTCGGATGCGGATGCAGATTTGGCCTCGTTCTTGCTTCGTTGTTTCGTTCAACATCCCAATTTTGCCCCCAACGTCCTCTGCCTCCACCCTTGATCCCCCAGTTTCCACTTGCAACAAAACAAACAATACGCTGTACAAGTTCTGGGTTCGGCAATTTATAGTTAGAAATTTTTGCATATGGGTCGGCTGAAACCTAAAGCATCCATCTCTGCCACCCCTCCAACCCACCTCAGTCTTAGCTGGTGAAATTTTTGGTAGCTCTCATATATACATACATATTATATATATATATATATATATATATATATGTATGTATATAGCAGGTCGAGGCAGCAGCAGAAGCAGCAGCAGCAGCAGTGTCAGTGGCAGCTTCGTTAATGCCGCTTTTAATTGGCGCACACACAAACAGTGTATGGACTGTATGGAGTATGGGGAGATTGCGAGGGGACTGCAGTTGTTGTTGTGGCAGGATTGGGGTGGGGTTAGGCGGGGCATGTGTGGTAATTTAACTGTTAGCTGCGTTGCTGGCGACCAAAGTTTATGGCTAAGTAAAGTACGAATACAAGCACACGAGCATAGAATTGCCAGAGTTCTGTCTTGCATGGGGTTGCGGATCGTGGATCGGGGATCGCGGGGCAGGGGTAATGAATGCGAGTGATAGGAGTTAAAGGAGAGCATCATCCCAGTTGGTTCAAGTATATAGAGACGGGCGGCGTTGCCACGTTATGTGCGCACACACACAAACACACACACACACACACACACACAAACGGACGTCGTCGTCCTTGTTGTAGCTCCTCCTAATTGGAAAGCCGCAGCCCGTTCGCTAGCTAGCAATTGTGGCTAGCGGGCGCATAAGTGTGTGTGTGTGTGTGTGTGTGTGTGTGTGTGTGTGGGTATAGGTATGTGGGTATGTGAGTCTGTGTGGCTACTATCGAGAGGGCGGAGTGGCATCGTGGCGTCGTATGTGTTCAATAATGCGAGCTTCTCAGTTAAGCTTCAGACAATATTCAAACACACACATACGCACAGAAGCCGCCAAAGGGTGTGGCCATCTTAATGAATTTAGTTTGCAGCATGCATTGCTAATTTATTGATTAATTTATATATGTGTAAGATTGATAAATGCCTTTAAGTTAGCTTAATTGTTAGCAGTTAATTGCGGAGTTAGGCAATTGATTGCTTATATCGAAAATCGAATGCAATTCAACATAGCTTTCAAGTCGATTTGTATTTATCGATTAGTTCTCGATATACCAATTAGAATACGTTGAGATTTTGCAATTAAGTTGTACACTGTCAAGCACAATTCATACATACATATGTATCTGAGTTCTTAAGGAATTATCACAGTTATCGATAACAGTAGCTTATATGTAGCCAATTTCTAGCTAATTACTTGCTCTGTGTAAAGTAGTTATCACTAATGGCACCAGAAAAGCTAACCTAAAATAAGAGGAGACGACAGTAATTGATTAAATTGATTAATCGACATCAAATAGTGCCAGAATTGCCAGAATTCAAACATCATTTTGCTCAACTCTTTTTTGCTGTCATTTGCATTGCCCGCCATAATAGAAATGTCAGGCGTTGGCTGCGGTCTTATGAGCTCTGATAACGATAACGATAACAGTACAAATTGTCAATTGGCAATGCGAGCTGTTTCGGTGTGAAATTGAAATTTCACAACGCTGACATTTATTGACAAAGCCTTGATTAATGATAAGCATCTTTTCGCGCGCACAAAAGGATGCGCCTCGCACATGACTGAGTGCCAGCGAGTGTCTATGTGTCTCTGTGTGTGTATGTTTGTGTGTGTGAGTGTGTGTTTGAGTGTGTGCTCGTATTGAAATGAGCACAACACGACAAAAAAAAAAAAAAGAAAAAAGAAAGTAGAAGCGAAATGGAGTAGCTCGTTAGAATTGTGACATAAATCAAATGGCAGCATGCTCATCCATCCATCCATCCATCCATCCATCCATCCATCCATCCATCTATCCAGGCAGTCAAGCAGCCAAAGGACCATCATACCGTTATTCCGCCCATGCACTGGTGTATGGTGTGTGGTGTATGGTGTATCCTGCGCATTCACCCGTTCACTCGCCCATCATATGCCGCATTCAAATGCGCGTGTGCAACATTATGGAAGGAACCGCGAAATATCTATTGACAGTTGGGTGTCATGTTTATCCGAGGTTGTTATCCCATTTTGGCAACATTGCGATTTATGGCCGCGTTCACATTCAGAAACGACAAACGGGCGGGTTACCCAATACCCACCCAACCACGGATCGCGACATCAACATCAGCCCGACTTTGGATAGTTATAGATAAAGATAGACATTGAATAGATACAATGCGCATTTTGCATTTCGACTCGTTTCACTTTTTACTCCTGCTGCTTCTGCTTTTTTTTTTTTTTGGGTTTTTTGTTTTTTTGTTTTATGAGATTTGTGTGTCAAATTTCCATTAGGCATTTCTCATTTACCCTTACCCCTTTTGCAATTTTTTTTTTTTTTTGTCAGGACATGCAAATGTCAGGAGCGCTGATTGCACGAAGGGTTAACGTCAGGGTAACACAATCTCTCTCTACGCTTCCTCATTTTTTTTTTTTTGGTTGTTTTTTTATTTCGCTTGGCTGTTGCAATTTTTTTTTTCTACCCCCCCGGACCCTTATGCTGGCAGAAATTTATATTTCGCTTCTTTCTATTTTATTATTTTTTTTTTTTGTGTTTGATAATTTATTATTTTGTAAGCATTGAAATGTGATTTTGTTGTATTTGAATGCCAGCTAGCGCGTTGTTTAAATCGAACAATGAAAGTTGATTTACATACCGAAACGATGCCTGAATCAGAGTTTTGATTCCTATGCCTGTTGTTGTTGTTGTTGTTGTTGTTGTTATTGGTGGTTCCCGTTGTAGTTGTTGTTGTTACCCTTTTGCGTCGTGTGGTAAGTTGGGCACCCCCATGGACTCTCGACTCTCTCTCGCTCTCTGTCTTTCGCAGGACGTGCCGCTGTGTGGTGTTTTTACGGTCATGTCGCGCCACTGTGATCCGATGGAAGGAGGTTAGGGCAGGGGGCAAGGGGCAGGGGTTAGCGAGTTGCCACAGCCAATATTTATTGGCATTGCAACAGCAGCAGCAGCTCCTAAAAAGTCAAACAGATGAGCGAATCGGTGCGATTTTTATGCGTCAACATTCGCACTTGATTAGAATTATTGATTGCGTAACCAAATTACCAGCTATCTATTCAGATGCGAATACGTAGAGCAGCTGTGTCTGCATCTGTATCTGTATCCTGTATCCTGTATCCTGTATCCTGTATCTGTATCTGTATATCTCCTTACAGTCTGTTCAGGCAATTTGATTTTTGCAATCTGTTCACGCTTTTTCGCCGGCTCCGCGTCAACATGTGAATACATTGGCTACAATTTTGCAATTTATTACAACTAGTTTTGTCTTTCAAATAATGAGATTTTAGCTTTTATGCATTTTCATAAGATATAGAGTATTTTGAATAAGAAAACAAGTGCAATTTATGTGCATGAAAACATTCTCAATTATATAAAAACTATTCTCTTAATTATGAAGGCTGCTTTTACAAATCTGAATTCAACAGGTCGTAAAGAGATCGCATTGAATATAGGTGAAAAGGGTATCATGCAGTTGTGCAATAGTTTACGCCAGACAGAAGGAATCTGGAGTCGATTCAGTAATGTCCGTCTGTGCATCTGTATGAACTCAGCCGAGTTCTGGAACTATAAGAGGAGTAAAATTGAAATTTTGTATGTAAGCTGATATATGACATATGCATATAAATTATAAATATAAATTTTACTTTACTTTATCGATACATTTTCTCGTTTCGCGATTATCGATACACGTCTCATAATTTGGAATACATATTTTTATTATAGAGTTTGTATATACCTTGATATAATATTGATTAGCTGTAATAATTTCTTCAAGATCTTTCGAGAAATACGCTAAAAAATTGCATTATCCAATATGAATTGAATGAATTTTGAAATGATTTCAATATCAAATAAATGCATATTTTTCGATAGTGCTATTAGTGTGAGAGATTCAGGCTGCGAGACTGTTTGATATGGCATGTAATCAATTTGGGATTGAAGTGCTCAGCTCATAAGTAAATGGGAACAAGTCAAAACTGCAACTGTAATACCCGCAAATACAGCAAACAAACCAAAAAGGGTTGCACGAACAGGAACAGGAATAGAATAGAAACAGAAACAGAAACAGAAACATGAACATGAATATGAACGGAGACAGCAACGAAGAGCATCCGCAATGATAGTTGCTGTGTTTCAGTCAGTTGCGAAATGTTGCGTCCCTCGAAGAAATGTTAATCAGAACCCTTCAGAGAAAACGGTGCCACGACCCGATGCCATCCCGACCTCACCTTCCCCATACCCATCCCCTGTGCCTGTGTCTGTGCTTGTGCCTGCCTGCCCCGACTGATGACTGATGAGGTGTGTTTGTTGTTTGCATATGAACGTACCGCTTGTTGCAAGTATCTCTCTCGCTGTTTCGGCTGATGCGGCTGCAGCTCTCGAATTTCGATTGTGAATATGCGGATTAAGGTATTTGCGCACGTATAATTAATAGAACCGCACGGCGCTACCGTTGCACGTGTCTACGTGTCTGCCCAAAACAAAAACAACAAAAAAAAAAATCAAAAAAAAAAAAAGGTTGCACTCCCTGCTTCAGCTACTGCCACAAATTTTGCGGTTGGTCTGCACTGCGGGAGATGTGCATCAGCCTCTCAATCTCATCTCTCAACGGTAGTTGATAAATTTGCATTGCAATGCAAATATCTGCAACGCAGCTGAGCGTTAAGAGTGCGACACTCTGCTTGATTAGCTGGTACAGTCGGGTCTCGAGATGCGAGACTCGCCTCCACTTCGATTGATGCCGAATCATGCTCTCTTCTCTCTGTGTGAGAAACATTTTAATGAGCCTCATCGAAGCAACGGCGAACAGGCAGCTCAAATTATTTCATGTTGCACCAAATGCCATCGTTGCCCAACATGGGAGACGAAGCGGATTGGACTGGATTAGTGGAAGAGATCAGGTTAGCATCTGGTTAGCTAAAAGTGACTAGAACACTAATAGTAAGACTCTGAAAATCAAAAACATAACAGAAACTTAGACAGACCAAGACAAACAAAGGGATCTAAAAAGAATCCAATCGCAAACGAAAGAATGGATTGAATGGATTATATTCCTAGACAGAAGTGTTTCTTTCAATAAACTTGCAGAGCGTGTCATTATTTAGTCCTACTGTTTGTAAAGCGTTAAAGAAGCCGTCTCCGATCCCATAAAGTATATATATATATATCAGCATCACTAGTCGATTCTATATAGCTATGTCCAGTCTGTTTTTATGCGTGCTGGGCTCTTATTTGTTATAGCTATCTGAATGAAACTTGGCATGCATCAGTTATTATGCTGCAGACAGTAATTATTATTGCATTCTTCACTATTGGAAAAGAAGCTAAATTCCAAAAAAAGCTTACAATTATATAATATAGTTGTCATAGCAACGATGGGTCGTAAGATAAGTTCCTGTATGAAAAACTTTTCTGTTTACCAAAGTATGCAAAACAATCTTACACAATATATACGATCAAAAATCGTAGAAATTAGGCTACTATATATATATATATGTATATGTCAAAAGACGGGAAAAATTTACAGATATCTTATCGCCTTAACATACAGCTCCCATTGGAATAAAATATAGGTTTTTTTTATTTATAAAAGATTTAGATGAGAGCAGTTGGACTCTAGTCTTCTTCTACCATTTTAAATTGGCCACAAATTGCAGGTCTTTCGTTGTGTTGTTTACAACAAATCTATACAAATCTTTAAGGCTGTCTACTAAGACTGTGAAAATGGCTGAATATCTTTAGAGACATTTTATACCATTTTAATAAGCAAAATTGTTGAGCTAAATGCACTTATTGATTGAGAGAGCTTTGAACCAAATTTTTTATCCATTTCCCAAAGTTAGTTTGTTATTCTTTATAACCCAAAAATGTTCAGTCATAAATATGAAATACTTTGGAGCTTTGGCAAGTTTCTAAAAGCCTCTTGTTAGGCAATAGGTTAAATACAAGCTAACAACTGGCAAATGAAATTGTCGCTCGAGTCACGTTGAGATTTATTGCCTTTAACATTTCGAGAGCCAACAAAACTGAAGAAAAGAAAACAAAATGCAAAAAACAGTTCAGAAAAACACAACTAAAGAAAGCCAAACTGGGTGGGTTGAATGTGGAAGATGTGAGTGCATAAATGCTAACGAACTAACTAACTTGCTCCGTGTGTGTGTGTGTGTGTGTGTGTGTGTGTGTGTGTGTGTGTCGCTATGTGTGTGTGTGTGTGTCACTGCATATAAACGTCGTCCTCAATCACATGTCATGGCACACGCTTTGCGGTGTTTCATTTTTGTGCGGTTTGCTTCTCTTTCGAGGCCAGTCATATGCAAATACATGTGAAGTGGAGACCCCCCCCCCCCACCCGCAACACTCCATGTACTTAATGCACACACACACACACACACACACCAATACACGAAAACAACCACACACACGCAAACAGTAGAGGCAAGTCATGTGCGGTGAATAGTATTGCTCTTTTGTCCTAGTTGAGTCCTTGCATACACCAGACCAGACCAGACCAGACCAGCTGAGCATAGACAGTAGTAGGTGGTTAAGGGGGTGAGGATGGAACCACACACACATACACACACACACACACACACACATACACAGTGAGAATTGCTTTCGCTGCCACTCAGGCAGTCCAAAGCCCAGACGATGCCACCTGGACGACCAGCAGCCTTTTTTGCTTTTTGCCAAAGCACTTCACAAGACCCACAGACAGACGGAGCGAGACAGATTGACAGCAAGAGAGAGAGAGAGAGAGAGAGATAGAGAGAGAGAGAGATAGAGAGAGAGAGAGATAGATAGAGAGAGAGCAAGCGAGAGAGCAGATATGAGCGAGTGTGTGCATGTGTGTGTGTGTGTGTGAGAAAGAGAGATGCTGCATGTGAATATGACATCGAAAGCATGCGAGTGACAGAGACAGAGAGAGTCAGCGAGAGAGATAGAGATAGGCTCCACACAGCCCAAAACCCACACACGCACACACTTACACACATGGCCACAACTTTGGAGTGCCAGACAACAGCGGGCAGGAAGTGAGATGGTGGGCGGGGCGAGGTGGCAAGCAACCAAGGCAAGTAAATTGAGTGGGCGAGGAATTAAAATTTCAACATGACTGCTGCCATTGCCGCCAACATGGCGCTCGCTGGGCGATGGCCATGCACACACACACACACACACACACACCCACATGTGTGTCATGTGTGTGTGTTCGCTCATGTGACAGGTCTGTGGAAAAGGGTGGTGCAGAAGCTACATTTGTCGGGCGGTCTGCGGGTGGGTTTTTGGCATTTGCTATCTTGCACACACACGCGCATAATACCCATGTGTATGTGTGTGTGTGTGTGTGTGTATTTGAATGGGTCTACTTCCACCGTAAGTATCCAGTGAAGCGTTGGGACGCTGGCTTCTCGGCAGCCATGATGTCTTTTGTGGCCATCAGCAGCGTTCATCCTCTTTGGGGATGTTTCATGTGTAGCATAAGCAACCGCCACCCCCTCCCCCTCACCCCTCTCTCTCTCTCTCTGTATTTCTCCACTAGCAACACCACCACCCCCAACCCTCCGCACTGCCCTTTTGCTTCGCATAGCCACCTTGGGGAGCTGCTGCTTGTGATGGGCAATGTCGATAGGTGAATGGTTTTTTTTTTTTTGCCCATGTGTGTGAGGGGGTTTGGATGCTGGGATTTGTGTATGTGTGTGTGTCTGTGTGTGTGCGTATTGTAAACCTCGATATGCCAAAAATGTTACTTGAAATTGATTGCATTGCTTTGTAGCTGCTGCCACACAGAGTTCATTTTATTTATTACCGCCGGGCAAAAGCAACACATTTTCCAAATGCCACACACACTTAGTTGCCTCAAAGACGAACAAAGAGGGAGGAGTGTGTGTGGGGGGGGGGGGATTAGGGATGAAGTGGGGTTAACCTTACCAAACTATTCGCACGCTTTGTGTTGGATCAAACACATTTCAAGTACACAAATATTTTTGGTTTAGAACTAGCTGACAAACTATGCTCAAATTGGCTGAAAATATGTTTACCTCTTGCACGAAGAAGAGCTGGTTACATAGATATATATATATACATACATACATGCTTACTCGATTTGGAGTGAGTGTTAGCTGTATTAGCTATCAATTAATAGAGTTTGTTATTTTTGTTGAACTCTTGCACATGTAAAGCATAAAATGCCAGCAAAATTAAATTAATAAGCTAAAAATTAGTTTCACAATGATCCTTCAAAGTTTTGTTGCACAAATTAAAGATATTATTTGTCATGATTATTCCAACGAATATAGTTTTTAATGTATTCTGATCAAGCGAGTCTCTGAATTGCATTTGAATTTCTTCATAATTAAAGAAAGAAATACTCGTCTATCTTTTTCCATCAGTTATAATTTCTTTAATATTAATTTTACACGGTTTTTCTTATCAAAGCATGCCCTTAAGCACAGTCTACCAGTCTAATCATCTATATGTACAACTGGCATTTGAAATTTCATTCATAAATGTAAGATTTATATTATTATTCGGTTTCTCTGGATATTGTTTGCAATTGTTTTGGTATTCGAGCTCTGTTATCGATTATGATAACGAAATGAAGGATCCACTTCGGTATGATCTACGTGAGTTAAGTGCACACCTTGAAGTGATCCGTGACTATTTTGATTCAACTTGTGCTGGTTGCAAATAAATGATTGGCCTGAAGGAGGGCAACTTCATGGAACGCATTCCCTTAACTTGCCTTTTGACTAATGTGCTGTGTCGTGTTTCCAGCAATGGCAACTTTTTCACCTTGCCAGCTTTTCAGGCTCTTATCGCCGCACTCCTTAATCCAAAGCCTTCAAATCAAATGGAGGACATAAGCATGCCAGGAAGCTTCTGCAGTGTGGGTGGGGTGCCAGATTTTGCTGCTGCTTTTGCTGCTGTTGCTGATGATGATGATGATGATGATGATGATAATGATGATGAGGATGATGATGAGGATCATGAGATTCGTCTGGCAGACAAGCTAGCCCAATAGCAGTCCAGGTGATTATGCCCTTTAACCCTAAATCGAGTATATATATAGACTCGGTTCTCGAACTGGTCCAATGTCAAAAAATATATATTATATAATATTATAATAATAAATATTGCTAAAAGAATTTTTTACTTTTCTATATCTAAATTTAAGAAGTTTATTTCACATAACATTAAATTGTCGAATTTTTGTTGTGCTGATCAATTTAAAACACAGTTCGTCTTTTATTGAATGCATTGTTATTAATATATTTGTTTGTTGTCGATATATATCAGTTGACACAGAAAGATACAAAAAACTTAACAAATTCATTTTAAATAATTTATTATTATTTGTCTAATGCATGCGAGAATGTGAAAGTTTTATTCACGAGACAAGGCATTTAAAATTGATTTCTTAATGATAGAAATAGAGGACTCTAAATGAAGAACATGATAAAATCGATTGCAATCATCGCAGTGTATTCGATAAGGTTAATTTTTTCTAAGCATTCAGTCTCTTAAGTGTATTATTGCAACACAAAATATATATAATTTAACAAACAGAATGTGAATTAAAAATGGATACTCTCAGATTTTCCAACTTTAAATTATTAAAGGGTATACTCCATATTTAAGTTTTTACCCAATTCAGTTTATTATTTTAATTTATTCAAATCAAAAAAAAATCCCCATTAATGCAAAATTAATGTAAATGAATCAAAGTTCACATAAATTCGAGTAATTTCAATATTTTGAAGAGCATTTGGTTATCGGTGCGCGTGCCAAACCATTTTTAATAAGGACTATGTGCTGTCCCTTATGGTTGGTTGCTGTTGGACTGATGGTGGGGTGGTTGGGTGGTTGGGCTTGTGTGGGTTGCCAAGCTGAAAGTAAAAACACATCAATTGGCATGTGCATGGATGGAAATGACACCAGAGAATTGTGCAAAAATGTTATCTTTGGCTTCCGCACCAAGTCTTTTGGATTTACACTGTTTGCTGTCGTCCTCTGCTGCTGCTGCTGCTGCTGATGCTGATGCTGCTACTGCCGCTTTTCGCCAAGCGTAACAATAACAACAACAAGAACAACAACAACATTTGCAAAAACGGAACCCATTTTAAATAACGGGCCAAAGAGGGTGTGCAAAATGTGCCGTGGACCGTCGTCCTTTACAAGCCCCCCAGCCCCCGCTCGAGAATGCAAAATTGCCATAAGATAACTCGGCAGGCGGCGCAGATACTAACACATACACACATACACATACAACACACAAACACCAACGCACACACACACACACACATTTATAGCATATAGAAAATTGGCAGTTGGATAAGCAAAAAAAAAAAAAAAAAAAACCAATTCACGAATACTTTGCATATATAATATATTCAAAATTTACTGGGGCGCTGCCCAGGCAACACAAGCATTCGCATGAAATCACCACCACACCGCACCACCCACCCACACGAACAGCCACCCAGTTACCAGCCCACTAGGCAGCAGGAGTTTATGTTGTGCCACACGCGTTAAAGGTAAACATCCTTTTCAGATGCTAAACATCGAGGACGCAGGTCAAATGGTGCTGCGAAACGCTTTAGACGATTGACAAGGGTTGGAGTGTGGATGTTACATTGGTGGCAGGTGGAGAAGACTTGGGGGATGGGGGTGGGTTTAGGAGGGGTGGGGGGCGATGGTGAGGTATGCCAGGGTTAGCAGTTGATGTGCATAAAATGTGGATAGCTCGATAAAAATGTGAACAAATTTCCATTTTGGCACTAGCTACTTTTGTGGTCTGCAAAAGTGCCAAAAAAAAAAAATCAACAAAAGAGAGAGATAGATAGAGATGGTTAGACAGAGAGAGAGAGAGAGAGAGAGAGTGAGAGAAATCTGGAATTTCCAGAGCTGTATCGAAGAATATAATATTTGCATAACTTATGAATATGCACATATTTAAAGCTAAACAAAATTAAGAAATATGGATTGCAACAATTTCTTAGATCGGCCTATGATTGTTTGTCCAATTAACAATATCATCAAAAATAGCTTTTCAAAGTAATCTGTCTCATGTAAAGTAAATGTGAAAAATGAAAACAATAAACATTTTGCAATTTATATTTGATTTCAATATCAATTGAACGAAACTTGCACAATTCCGTTTTCAGGAAGCTTTCCTCGGGTAAATATTTGCAAATCTTTATAGAGTGTGTATTGATTGTGTCATTGTAAGCCGGCAACTGTTGTACACACGTCAAACTGTAGCATAGACTAAGAGCAGGAAAATCCCTCTTCCGCTCTTCCGCTCTTCCGCTCTTCCCCCACCCTCAACCTTCATCATAGTAAAGCTGCGATTCCCTTCATTTTGGCTCTGGCATACTTTTTATTTTATTCTGTTGTTATTGTTGTTGTTGTTTTTTTTTGCACGCTCCTGCGAAATTCGCTTATGATAAAAAATGTTTATATCCTTGGCGGCAGGCTGTTTCAGAAGGACGTTTCGGGTGGGGTAGACCGGTGTGGAGGGGACGAGGGAGGGAGGGGGGGGGGAGGGGTTGGTGTGAGTTAAATAAGGAGGGGCATCAGGAAACTTGACAGTTGATGTGGTCTTGGGGTGTGGCGGGTCTCCATGTGTGTTTATGTGTTGGGTGGGTCGCTGGGTGGGTTGGTTGGTTTTTGGGTGGTTATGGCACACTGTTGTTAAATGGCTGATAGCGAAAATAAAAGTAACACACACACACAGGCACACACACACAGGCACACACATACAAATGCGCCACACTTGCCGCTGGCCAAGTTTGGGCGTCATGTGTTCTGGTTGCTGTTGTTGTTGTTGTTGTTGCTGCCGTTCTTGCCACATTTGGTTGCCGGGGCTCAGTGGCAAATAAAAAATGATGATCCACTCGCACCCATGCCATAAGCGAACGCTTGGCCCCCATGTGTAACGCACCGTTGCGCCGCATCCTGTTTGCCACCCCACTTCCACCACTCCCACCACCCCTTCCTCGTTTCCTCTGGTTTACTGCCCCAGCCCAACAGTTCCTTGGTCCTGTTCCCTGCTGTGGCTCTGGTCGACGCTTCGTCTGCCATGAATTCATCGAATACCCGTAGGCTTTTGCCATTTTTTTTTTCTGAGCGGCATCGGAAATCTTCGCCTGGTCTACATCTCATGAACAGTAGCGACCTTACACTCTGACAAAAAAAAACCGTCCTCTTTGAATATAGAAAATCGCTTTGCCAAATGCTAAAGTTTGTGGTTTGCTAAAGAGCTGCGTTTCACCATTTAGTTTCCATGTAGATTTTGCTCAAATTTAGCAAATCAATTTCTAAATTCCACAGTGTTTTTCTTGTTAGTTTAACTATTTAATACAAATATTTAATGATTCCACATAAGAAGGCAATTCGAGAGATAGCTTCGTCTTCAAAAATTTCCAAATAATAGAATATATATATTTGAAAGTCAGATCTTAGCTACACGTAGCTAGTACTCTAACTCTATATAGTATTTAAGTATATTATATTGTATATATTAAAGAATATCATATTTTTGTACTGGTGATTTAGGGTAAGCGTCTCTCATCTAAAGAAGTATTTTTGTATATTTTAGAAATTATTTTAAAAAAAACAGCAACATTTTAAAACGAACTTTTTTTTGCCGAGTGTACCAGTATGACTATGTGTATGTGTGTGTGTGTGTGTGACGACAACGACTCTTGGTAAGCAAGTGAAGTGTAAAGAGCTCTTTCCTTTATTGGTTTTGTATTTTATTATCACATTTCGTTTATTCCTTCGCTTTACTCTATGTAACTGCCTCACGCTCATCTCTCTGTGTGTCTGTCCGCGCGTGTGTGTTTGTGTGTGTGTGTGTGTGTGTGTGGTCCATCTATATACACGCACACACACACACACATATATATATATATATATATATATTTTATATATTTATATATCTATATATGTATACCACACATATATGTTTGTGTGCAAAGCATATATCTCGTACGACCGTCATTTTTGATGGCATCCTTTGGAGCGCCCTAGGCTTTGATGACACTTTTGTTAACCCCGCAGTGACGTCTCCACCATATCTGGCCGCACCCCCCAGCCAGCCTTCGGCGTATCCCCGCTTCGTTTACGGGCCATATGGGACTTTGATATGACAACGCAAATATCCGTTATGGGCCGACAGGCACGCACCAAAACGCGAATACCCGGCGGGGAGCTGAAAGCAGCGAACAGGAAGCAGGGAGCGGCCAGGCAGGGGTCGGGGTAATGCTGTCATGGACTTGGGCTTATAGATGACTGCGTAGGTGGTTGGGTGGTTTGGTTTAGCTGTTGCCGGGTAACGTCCACGTTTCAAATCCCAAGCACATCTATCTTCAAATGATATTTCAAATACGAACAGAGAAAATCTAGCTAGTTCCAAACCCACACCACCCCATCCGACCCCAATCAACTCTTTGCACATACGAATTCACTTAGTTGCATTAACGTTTCATTTTCAATTTTTCATTTTCCCAGCGGAGCATTGAACATGTCAAATCAGTCCAGTTATCCCTTTGAGCATATTTGAATACAAGCACTCTATTGTTTATAAAGTAATGCCATTTACAGTGATTAGATAATTCTGCTGCACACATATTTTACAATCGATTACGATTACATATATCATATCGTATGTAGTGGTCGATGGATGAGTTCTTGTCCAAGAAAACTTTCGCGCTATCCTAACTTTATTCTAACTGAACTCAAGAATAATACCAGATTTGGGAACAGCGTTTGTCTTCATCTTCTTTTTGTTGGACATCGTTCACGTAAGATAATTGATGGTGTTTTGTTGCGTAATGCGTATATGTCCCTAATTGGGATTCCAAGAATCCTGTGATGTAATCAAATGCTGCAAGAGATTGCTTTGTGTACACTCTTCAAATTAAATGAATTTGCAACACGGCTGCAACTGGCTTACAGCTATTTTTCGAATGCTATATATATATATATATATATATAGCAGTTCTACATTTGTTTGTATTTACTACTCTGTTATATTCCTCCGAAATGCAATTCAACATTTTCGGCGCTGTTTAATTACTTAATTTTGGAGTGCGGCGCTTGGAGGATGCGGCAAAGAAGTTTGCAACACACACGCCATATGAAATGGTTGGGGGCATATGTAATATAAATATATATATATATATATACTATTAATGCTTATGTGTGTATATATGTGTGTGACTGTGATATGTGTGTGTGGGGGGTGTGTGTGGGTTTCCGTTAGTTAAATGAATTGTGGACGCTTCTCCTGCGTTGTCTCTATCTGTGTGTGTGGGACAGAGTTTAATTTACACATATGGCTCAAGAAGTTGTTGCCATGAAAATGTTTGGTCCTCCGCTCGGGACCAACTATTGTAAATTTGTCAGCCTTACCCTCAACCTCAGACACACACATACACACAGACGCACGCACGCACACACACACACACACACACACACAGCCATTCACAACATACACAATGAAGTTAAAACAAATCCTTTCGTTCCATATTAATGGTCGCCATCTTTGCAGCAAATGACATTCGAAAACATTTATTGCGCCACACACACACACACACACACACACACACACACACACACTAGTGTTCGTCTGTGCTGCTCTTATGCGGCTGCTCGTCTCACATGTGACCAACCCAGTTGAGCGCCCAACCACCCAATAAACAGCCATCCCACACTCACACCCACACCCACCTCCACCCATCAGTAGGAGGACAGCAGCCCGGCAAATGCCAACCCCCGTCCAATTCCCAGCGCCATTATACAACACACATGAGCTTGCATATGTGTATGTGTGTTTGTGTGTATTTTTGTGTGTGTGTGCGCGCGTTTGTGTGTGTGGGTGTTCATTTGGTATGTAGTGAACCCTACAGGACACATTTCTCACACGATAGTCGAAAGGGGTGAGCTTGAGCCTCCTGCCCACCTCCCCGCCCCTTTTGCACACAGAACAAAAGGCAGAAACACACACACACACACACACACACACACACACACATATGAGTGTATATGTGTGGGTGTGAATATATAGCATGTACAGTTATTTCATTTTACATTATTTACAATTTGGCCCAACGACTATATGTTTTTTGTCCCACCTTATACCGCACCCCCACCCCCATCCCCACCCACTCCTAAAATTGTCCCGAAAATTTGCGCTGCTGCTGCGTAAAACTTTCATTTAGTTTTCTAATTACTTTTTTAATCAAGAAACCAAAAATTTGCTGGCAACCCTTCTTAGCCATACGAAAATCCGTTTCTTTTGTCACGCATAAGCGCGACTCACTAAAATTGCTTTGCTAACAACATTTTGGTGGTTGGAGGGGGTTGCGGGGATGCGTTAAACATATTCCCTTTGTATTATTAAAAGATGTTTGTGGTTGCTTATGGTCGGCAAGCATCAATTTGCTTTTATTGATTTCGTGATCTGCAAAGTAACCCGCAAGTTTTGTTGACATGAGAAAACTATAAAACCGATAAGATATATACAAACTTTGTTTTATATATTTGCATATGGGCATTTCTAAATGCTATAAGCAAACGATTTTTTCATTTCAAATATATAGAATCAAATGAAAATAAATCTAGAAATATTGAAAAGCGGTAATTTGGAATTTTGTTTGCATTGCATTTCAAAATTTACGTTTATATAGCTAACATTAGCATTATTTCTTATTCGTAGTTCGCCAGCAATTCACTGTCAATTTAAGTTCAAGGCATATTTAGTTGCCCAAATTTAGAAAAATGTTAATCGCAAAATAATAATCCCAAAGTGTTACAAAGTATATAATGTTTATAATCGCAGTTGTAACTTTTAGTAAAACAGAATTGTTTATTTTTCATGCATATTTATTTATGCAGATTGGTAAAACATGAGCCGATAGTAGAAGGGAGCCATAAATAATGCAAAGGATGCTGTGACATTAATTTTTTTTTGCGGTCAGTTTGGTTACATACAAAATTTGTTCACTTCTATGCTTAATTTGTGAATTTCAATATTACTAATATAGAACTCTTAATATCTAAAGAAAATAAATAAATCAAAATAAAACCAATGCAAAAAGTTGAAAACAAGTAAATAGAAAGCGTCAATAATCCATTTTCATTTCAAAATAATTGAATTAGAATAATTTGTTGCAAAAGGAAATTTCATTTTGTCTGTCTTTTGCACTATATATATATATATATATATATTTTTAGCAGCAACTGGCTACTAAATTTAATCATCTCAGCTGACTCAGAATTATTGACAGTCGCGGCTTAAACCACTCATTTTTCGTCCTTTGACTTGTCCATCTGTCAGACAGTTTTCACTTTGTTAGGAATGCATTCTTATTAAGTTCAATTTTCAGCATTGTATTGTTATTCTGTCGTTTTCTCTATTCAAATTCTTATATCTTCCTTTCAATAACTTTGTAGCTGGATTTTTACTATTGCAGAGCGTAGTCAATTTTGTCGTGAATTTTGTGGCGCATTGATGGAAACTTCTCCGACCGCATAATGTACAAAGTGTTAAGTATTAAGAATAACGTGTAAAGTATAAAGTATAAAGTATAAAGTATATATAAACTTGATCAACATCCATTCGTCTGTCCCTCCACATATCTGGCTGTTTCTATGCGATCTAGCTCCTCCGTTTTACGGCTTGAGTCTTTGTATACATCTGCCATTTTATAGGAACAGTCTAACGAGAAAATAAGAAACTATTTTGTTATCCAAGATATCCGATTTGTCTGCCTAACCTGTATAGTATTGTCCTTTAACATTTTCGACCAATCTTTATCAAGATCGGGGTACTATACCATATCGCTGAAATGGATATGATCGGTACCAAGTTGAGTTTTAGTTAAAACCATTTCTTTGATAACTTAGATATTCGAACCAAATTCAGTAGCCACGGGTTTCGTCATACTCCTCAAATTCGTGCAAAAAGTCATGAGCAACCAACTACTATATCATATAGCTGTCTTAGGAGTCCGACTGATTGCTCCTCAGACTTGTAATGCTATTTAAATTGTACTCCGGTCTGCAAGGATAATCATCGGCATGCCTGACTTTCTTGACTACTTCTATTTATGGCATTTTCTTTAGCTTTTTGTTGCTTTGGCCAGCTATTTACCATCTTCCCGTTTTTGCTTATGTAGCCCAGCTTTAAGCCTCTATGCGAGCTGTGTTCTTTGTGCTCTTTGGTCTTCTTGTGTGCATTGTCCAGTCTGGCAGCCATTTTGAATAAGCATATGAGTGTAAAAGTGCCTGTGAGTGTGTGTGTCTGCTGTAGGTGTTGTGTCTGTGTGTGTGTGTTTGTGTGTGTGTGTATGTGTTTGTTTGTGTGCGTAAAGTCGCTAACTTGGCTGAATGGATAAAGGATAAATGAAGTGTTGGTCCTCGCGTCTGGCTTGTATGTAAGTAAGATACTGGTGGTGCCATCTAAGGCTATCCACCTTAAACTTCCCATCCCCAACCCCAAGCTCAGCCCTTACCCTATCCCGAACCGCCCCCTTTTTGGAGCTTTTGTCTATGGCTGACTGTCCAAACCCCAACCGCCCAAGTCTCGACCAGTTCAATTCCCTGGCCGGCTGTCAGTCAGCGCGTGGCTGCCCCGTGGCCAAGTCGCAAAAATATAAATACATATATATATATATATATATATGTATATAAGATGGCAAGGATGGAGTAATGCGACAGAGATGTTGCCAAAGAACAGATTCTGCCAAGTTTCTCCTTCGATTCGTTGTTGCCGTAGACGTTGATAGTTATTGAGTTGCCCGGGGTGCGGGCCTAAGCATTTCCAATTTCGACCGCTGCCTTCGGGAGCTCAGAGGGGTGAACTTCTTGATTGGGGATTGGGGATTGGGGTTTGGGTGAAGAGGAAGGGGAAGGGGAAGGGGATCTGTGGGTACGGCAAGCCGACAGCTGGGCAATGTAAATGTCAATTTACTTAAAATTGAAATGATTCAAGGGCGAATTTCGAGCATCGAGCATCGAGCATCGAGTGGCGAGTGGCGAGAGTTGCGTTATTTCTGGCCAGTTTGAAGGCCTGTGCCAGACGTACGTCACAGGGCCAGGGAGCAGACGGCAGCAGTGGACTTGCGACGGCAGCACTTGGCTGACAGAGCTGTATATTTATTGTTACTACGCTTTTTGTGGTCGCCACACAAACTCAGCGAGCGCAAAAGTTTTTGCTGGTGTTTTGCTCGCAAGTGTCGAACGAGTACTACAGTCAAAAGCGGGCAATTGACTGTGGTGAGTGTGTGTGTGTGTGTGTGTGTGTGTGTGTGTGTTTATGTGTATGTGCGTATGGGTGTCGGTGTGGGTGTGAGTGGGAGTGGGAGTGTGAGGTGGGTGTCCCGTGATCCGTCGCGTCTCTGACATAAAATATATATACATTATTTATCCCCGATGTCGGACGCTGGCCAAAGTCGTTGTCCATGCCACACAGTTTGGATAAAATATGAACACAAACCCCATCCCCACCCCTCATCCGTCACTCCCCCTTTTTGTCGTCGACGTCCAGTGATTTCTTCCCTTTTTAGCAACGGCAGCAGTAGCAGCAGCAGCAGCAGAGAATTGTTTATGTGTCTGGGCTCGATTCGACTCGAAGGCGGGGGCAATTTTTGCTGCTGATTCAGCATTTTGCTCTGTCGTCCACCATTTTGTTTTGTCGCTGACCACTGCGCTGTTAGGGGGATGTTTTTAGAGGTGGGGGTGGGGTGGATTGGTATGCTGTTGGTTAAGGTAAACTGTTGGGTAATTATTGATTTCTTGTGGGACAATCAGATTCTTATATATATA
The DNA here is from genome assembly GCA_035043505.1 of Drosophila setosimentum. NCBI lineage: Eukaryota > Metazoa > Arthropoda > Insecta > Diptera > Drosophilidae > Drosophila > Drosophila setosimentum. The sequence continues at coordinate 9,227,759 of JAWNMY010000090.1, read as the reverse complement.
AATTTAGACCAGCCGTTTTCAAATAAATCAAAAAAAAAAAGCAAAAAAAAAAAAAAAATTGGTTGCGTTGTCGATTTGTGATTTGATGACTTGTTTTATTTTTACTTCTTTATTTCAGTTTTTCAACGGCTTTTCTTTTAGCTTTTAATTTTCCTGTAATTTGAGCTTGAGTTTGCGTACTAAAATTGCTTAAAATAGTGACTTTATTTGAATTTAAGTCTCATTCCACAAATTCTTCCATAGCATACAACAAATTGAACTATAATTTTCATATTACACATTTGATGTTTGTATAATAATTGGTGTTTATTTACATAATTGAAGAGCTGTTAAAGTCACTTTATAATCCTTAAGGATTTCATTATATTATTGATAAATATTAGATAAATAATATTAGGTAAATAAAAAACTTACAATCAAAGCATGAATTTAATTAAAGCAAATATGAAATCGATAAATTATATTTGATATAATTAAAGACGAACAGTGAATATAGAGTTATCGATATATAGTCTACTTAGATACAAATGATGTATATTACTGTCAATCAGGATACGTTGTTAATATTGACATTAAGATGCAGATACATTTATTTCAATAATTGTATCCTGCTTTTTAGCATAGCACAAGTCTCGTTGCCCATTTTGGGTTGAATTTCAAAAATACTTTGTGCTCTACTCTTTGGTGTTTGTAAATATATCGAAGAGTCAGCTAAGCTAAACTTAAGCTATAAATAGTTGGAGCACGAGTGAGAGAGAGTTGGGAGAAGGCCAGTGGCAGGTGGGGAGGGAATGGGGGTTGAGCTATGAGGACAGGAGAAAAGGAGGGAAGGTGGAGAGGAGGAGAGGAGGAGAAGCCCGGCATGCGTTGCTGTGTGTCGCATTAAGCCCAAAGCGTGTGTTCAAAATAAACAAAATGAATGTTCAAATGTCGCAAGCAGACCACAAGCTGTCACAAAGCTTGCTTTCTTGCCACATGCGAAACTCACACCAATCCATAGAAATATGTATGTACATGTGTACATACATCCTGATGTACATATGTATGTAAATACATACTGAATATGCATATATGTATCTGGAAGAAGTTTTCACATACGGACAGACAGACAGGCAGTTGCGAGTACTACACACACACACACACACACACACATGTATGTATATGTAGGTATGTGTATGTGTATGCGTGTGTGTGTATATATGTGTGTATGCAACATGCCTGCCCAACAGCAGTAGCAACAATAACAAAGCTTTGACGCAAACTTCCAAAAGTAGAGAAGCAAAGCGTAATGGAACGACAGGCAGCAGGCAGCAGGCAGCAGGCTAAGGGGGCATGTGGAATGGATGGAGAGGAAGGAACGGATTGTAGTAGCAGCAGCCGCAGCAGCAGCAGCAGCAGCCACAGCCACAGCAGCAGCAGCAGCAGCAATGGGCAACAACGTTAGTAACTATGGGTTAACCGTTGGCCGCCCACACCACCCACACCACCCATACCGCCCACCGTCCTTCGCGCTCCGTTTACCGGCTCAAGCCTTTTGTTGTCTGCAGTAAAATGTTCCATGCTCTGTCGCTGCTGTGTGTACGTGTGTATGTGTGTGTGTGTGTGTGTGTTTGTGTTTGTGTGTGCGTTTCAAAGTTTAATTCAAATCACAAAAACACACACATGCACACACAAATGAAAATACAGCGCGTGTGTGTGTTTGTGTGTGTGAAAAGTTTGAAATTCGTGCGGTGGCAAACCGACTGACGTCCTCCATGTGAAAATAATGGTCTAAAATCCTTTTTGGAACCCCCATGCATGTGAGCATCTGCCCCATTTCACTGCCGTCTCTCTCTCTCTCTCTCTCTCTCGCACTCTCTATCTCTCTCTCTCTCTCTTTCCTTCTCTCCCTTATGCAGCCTGCTATGTGCACACACACGCACACACACGCACACACACACATATACGCAGGCATTCGCATCTCGAGTAGAATTTGTGAAAACTAAAATAAAATAAAGCACAGAGTAAAGAAGAAGAAGAATTTCTAACTAACTTGTGAAATTTTCGTAATTTGAAAATCTTGTCTTCTTCTTCTTGCTTTTGCACTTCCTTTGTAGTTTCCGTACATCAAATTCCGTTTGCTTTCATATCACTTTTGCTTGGCTCTTGAACTAAATTAATATCTCCAATCGCGATCAACATATATGTATAAGATTCAAATAATAAATATAGATTTTATATTTATTAAATATATGTAGGCATATAGCTATATATTAAAACTAACTGCTAACCTGAATCAACCTGAAATTGAACTCTTTCGATCAGTTTAGTGATAAAATGAATTTGTGGGTCTTCAGTTCGCCGTTGTTGCTTGCTATTGATTGATGGCAATAGGATAATGGCATGATAGTTAGACCACATCAGACAAATATAGATATTGGTAGTTTAGAATCAAAGGTCATCAAATAAATGGTTAGAATTTAAAGACCAAGGGACCAAGGCCAAGCCAGTGAGTATGGTCAATTAATAGTGAAGTACAACATTATTTCTCATTATTTCTATTGCATTCATATTTAAGTATATGTAAATAGATCGTAATTTTCTATGCTAGATATACATATAGAGTGCTGTGGCTTTCAGCTGACTTACATACCTGACATATATATCTAAAGTGTAGATACATTTAGGGCGATCCTATTAGCAGGTGCCTTTGTTAGATGCATAGCTGATGATGTGCGGAAGGTGGCAGTTGAACGAAGCAGAAGCAGTTGAATCATTCCGCACATATTGTCAGCGAAAATTTTGTTGGTGATTGGGTTGAATTTGAGGAGGATTGGATTGGGATGGGATGGGATGGGATGGGATGGGATGGGCATTGACATGGTAGTTGGGTTGTTGGGTCGCGCACTGGTCGTTAGGCAAAACGAACGACAATGTCTTGGATCTTCGGGCATCAGTAACTATGTCGTAAGGATTTTGGTGCCGAAGCGTTGTCCTGGCAGCTGAGGCAGCTGAGGCAGCCGCGGGCGTAAGCAGACGCTGCAGCCTTTCACTAAAAAACTTTCATCCTGACATGTGCAGCCGAAGAGACGTGAACCCATTTACCCACACCCCACCCACACCACACCCACACCACACCCACACACCATACCATACCATACCACACCACACATCACAACACCACAGAACACCACCCATACTCAATCGCATTTCCATTCACATGCTCAATCCCAAACCGAAAACCCCGACAACCATTCCATAAAAACGAGTCACATACGAGATGTGCTCTCTGTGTATATACAGCGAATCACATATTTATATATATATATATATATATATATATAAAGATATATGTATATATATGTGTGTGTGTGTGTTTGTGTGTGTGCGTACATGTGTATACATATTTATCGACTTTGTGAGCTCGTGAAAACATCAAGTGAACGGAAGCAAAGTGGAGAAATGGAGTGGAGTGTAGTAGAGTGGAGCTGAGCCAAGTGGTTTGAGTAGCAGGCAACGGACGACGACAACGACAACGACGACATCACAAAGGGTGAGGTGGTGGCAACTTTGAGATGGGGGCTACTTGGTTGGTTTGGTGGTACATGTAGGGATGCCAAAACGAATGACTGGGCGAATGTTGTCGTCTTTCTATAGTTGCTGTTCTTGTTGTTGTTGTTGTTGTTGCTGCTGTTTTTGTTGCTGTTGTTGTTGTTGTTGTTGTTGTTGTGCTTACCAATGTGTTATGGAAAATGTTCCATTAGTACTGATGAGACGACAAGGACGGGCTGGAGGACCGACCAGAACACAGCGAGGAGTACACTGAACGAGCACAAGAGCCAAGTCGACGGCTCGGACGACGAGAAGTTTTCGGTCTGCATGTGGCACTTGAGAGCAGCCCACCCACAAAATAATGCCATACCCTTTATGCAAGCCATATCTAGACCCATACCCGTTCCATATTCAATTCCCGTTGCACTCACATATGGCAAATGCATTGGCAACCAACTGCTCGAGCTGCACATCAAGTTGACGGAGCTCCATTTGTGTGTTTTTTTTCTTTTTTTTTTCATTTGAATTCGATGTATTTTGTATTTTTGTTTGTAACGATTCCGTTTGAAAATAATTGGACCTGATCTGCAATCAAATTTATGTTTGCTCAACTGCATCACAATTTGAGTTTGAACTGAGTTGCTATTGAGATGATTTTATTTTAGTTTTGGGCTTCACAAGTTCAACATCTTAGAAATTTTATAAGGACTACTTGTAGAAACTGTTCATATATATATATATATATATAGATAGAAATTAAATTAACCAAGACACTTCAACGCTTTCTTTAGTTAATGCACAAATATTAAAAATTTCTATCTTGAATGTTTGCATTCAATTTCAATTTGCATTCAAATAAGTCAACATTTCAAATACCTAATTGGAAGCATAATATTGCAAACATATTTAATATATATAATATCGATTTTGTCTTTTGACCAATGTTAGCATAGCTTAGTTTCTTAGTTCATGATGGTTTGTTGCCCCGGAAGGCTTAGTACATCTTATGCGAGTTTAATTTTAGATGTAGTTGTGGTTGCAGTTTATTTTACAATTTAGCTCTTTGGCCTGCTGGTAGTTCCCCCCTTTAATTCAGTCATGTTTTGTCATTGTTTGCTATAAACAATCGCTCACGGCCCTGGGCGAATGGGTTGCCGGGCTGCCTGGTTGGTTGGTTGGTTGGTTGGTTGGTTGGTTGGTTGGTTGGCTGTCTGGCAAAGTATATCCGTGATGAGCATTTCGAGGACTTAGTTATAAGATGCCTTACCCCGACAAATCCTACTCCCCCCCCCCCACCCAGAACAGTTACTGAAACAAAAACAGAAACAGGAACAACAACAACTGTAAAAGAGAAGCTTTAGCAGCATATCCAAAACAACAAAAACAACAACGAATGCTGATGAAAACGCCCAACAACTAAACCCGGAGTCTCAGTTGACATGCGAGAAGTGCGTCTGTGTGTGTGAGAATGTGATTAAGTATCTATTTGTTACTATACCCTACACATGAGGCATTTCGCTTAACGGACTCAATGTGGAATCTATTGAAATTCAATCGAAATGTTTTTTTTTTTCTTTTTTGTCGTTTTTGTTATTTTCTTATCCCAATAATGTATTTTATCTACTAAGCCAGCACATCCAGCCTAAGCCTCAGCTATGTGGTTCTGAAGGTTTTCGATATGCCTTGCTGTATACAGTGCTCAACTGCTGATACTGACACACCCATACACACCCACTTATAGCCACACACACGTGCACGCACATACATCAACAAGTCTGCTCAGAAATACAATTTACTTTGCCTTTGGATTACAGTTACCCCACCTCCCATGCCATGCCTTCCTCCTATCTCCTCTATCTCTTGCTTGGTGCATGTCCTTTTTCTTCTTCTTCTTGCAACGCTTGTTTGTCATTCGCCTTGGCAAATAAAAGCCGCTCAGCGCGGGCTTGAAGGTGCGATAGAAACGCGAGAGAATTGTGGGCTGGATTGAGGATGTGAGCTGGGGAAGTGGGGGGATGTGGGAGAGTGGGTGAGGGTTTCTAGGTACTGCTTCTTGACGCAAGCAGTTCAGTCAGCTGAGGCGGAAAGTACTATAAGCTCTGTCAGTGGCATAGTTTCCGTTTTAAGCATCTGGCTGGGGATTATTATTTGCCATATTATAAGAAAACGGTTTTAGTTCAAATGTCAACAGCATTTATCATACGCCCCTACGACATAGGTGGGAACGATGATAGTACCAGAAATGGGAATGGGAATGGGAATGAGAACGGGAATGTAGATGGAAACAGATATGGGGATGGGAATGCGAATGCGAAAGCGAATGGAAATGGAAGCCGGTAAGAACTGAATGCTGAGCGTGTATACACTCATCTATTTATGTAAGAAACTGCAAGCAAGTTAAATAAAGGAATGCCGACTAAAGAAGATTAAACAGATTATATCGTTGCAATAAATGTGTGGTTATCATTGATGCAAGTGGGGCACGTTGCTATATTTATTTGTGCACATGCATTTATTTTATTATTATTATTATTATTATTAGTAGAATACCAGCAGATACTCGAGTTGCTTCTTCGATTTCATGAGCTTATAAATTCTTGAATATGCTCAATGTATTTCTAGAAATATATTCAATTAAATGTTTGTCTAAGCGACAAATAAATATCTCATCTTGGAGTGTTCCTTAAGAAAGCATTCAGTCAAACTTTCATAAATTATCCACAGAATGTTAACAGCCTTTCAGTTTTATTAAGCTGCAAATGATACATGTGTTAATAACAAGCCTTTAAATGGCCACAGGAGAGTTGATTTAAATTCACAAAGAGAGAGAGAGAGAGAGAGAGAGAGAGAGAGAGAGGGGAGAAATCTTGGGATGGACCAATCGCCTCGCAGTATGTATCCCCCTTTTTGTTGTTGTTGTTTTCACCGCCTGCCCGTTAGTGTTGGCCAATTTGATAATAATTCATTTGACGCATCCGTTGTAAGCAGTAAGTCAAATATTTTCATGTTTTGATCGTGTGCCCAGCCCACTCGGCTGACCAATGTCCTAATATATGCATGTGCCATATCCTTTCACAAATTTGTTTGGGTCGACAACGGGGTCGGGGCGCACGCTGAGGGGCTGGCTTTTGCCTCCATTTAATTCGGTGATTTATGTTCTGTTTAATGTGAAAAATGCAATGTTTTTACCATAGAGATCACTCCCCGATGACGATGCGACCCCTCTGCCCGCTCACTAATCAAGTTGACCGCTGGTCAGAACCCGCCACGAGCCCCGTGAACTAAACTGAACTCGACTCGACTCGACTCGACTCGACTCGAACTCGAACTCAACACAGGACTCGTTCGGCTGCATGGAACTGGTACAAATTCATTAAACGCACAACGATCAACGAAAAAAAAAATGAACTTTAATTTGCATACCAATTGCTTGAAACGATTTGCAAAAACAACCCCCAAAATGTTGTCATACGCAGCTGCAAAGGGGGTTGCTGTGACCCGATATCTGCTATCCGCTGTCCATTGTCCACTGTTTGTTGCCTTGGCCGCTGGTCACTCATTATGTGAACGAATGTATTTCTATACCATTTGCTACATGTACCGCAACCAACCACCCTTTTTTGGGCCGGCTTGCGCCTCTCGCTTTTGATAAGCGTGATAATGATGATGGCTGACCTTTCTGAGCTGTGCTGGCCCAATCTTGTCGTCCTTTCGGTAGACCTCACTGGCACACAAAATGGCCGACTTTGACAACTTGGACGACTTGGACGACGACTTGGACGAGAGCGACTTAACTTTTGACCATTGGCCAGCATGAAGCACGCGCTCAGCAGCCCCCTTTTGAGACGCTGGGCGATGGGCACAACAAACATCTTGTTGGCAAAATCGCATTAGGGGCAGTCCATTGACACTGCAAGCAGGGGGTCGTTAGGGTCCTCGTCCTTAGAGTGTATTTGTTCGGCTCGGGTGGTGGTCAGCGCTTGTCAGCATTATTTCTCAATTAATTTTTCATTTTTCATAAAATTAACCCAGACATTTTGTGCTCAGTGACCTTCGCACTTGGCCATGTTCGCATGTTTACAGGATTTCCTTACGTGTGCTTCTCTCTCTGTGTGTGTGTGTGTGTGTGGTGTGTGTGTTTGTTGTGGCACGTGTTGGTCATTTGGTCATTTGCACAGTCACTTGGCTGGGCTGCTGGACGCAACTAAACTGGTTTCAAATTGCCTTTTGATTTGCCAATTGGCATCAAGAACAGGAACAGCAACAAGAACAAGAGCAAGAATAAGAAGAGTTTCCATTTAACGTACGCTTATTTGTATTTTACTTATTTTTCATAAATTGTAATGCATTTATTCTGCCATCTTTCTAAGCCGCAGTCGAGACGAGTCCTTAAATGAAATTAAGTCCGTGCCGGCATGCGCTGCTGCGCCCAGGCAGAGGAAGTGATAGAATGAATGGCTGCCAGCCATTGCAGTCCACGACAAGTAAGACTCAATGCCCCCAAACCCGCCGCACCCCGCACCATCCTATCTGCTATCCAGTTTGACTGCGGCAAAAAAAAAAAAAGACAGCAAAAAAATGTAAGGAAGAAAAAAACTTTGCACAGAGAGATGAGAGAGAAAAAATTGCACAGGCAGACTTCCTGTGGATTTTCCGGAATTTAATTTATTAAAACAACGAACGACAAGTGTTTAAGGCAGCACACAATCCATCCAGGCGAAACAGAGACGGCGACAGAGATGGAAATACTGTCATTCTGATTTTAAGTAGTGATCAGGATTCGCGTAGTCTTCCCATTTGTCGTTGGTCTTGCAAAACTCCGTAAATGGGAGTTTTGTTACTTAATCAATTTACAAGGTCGATTATTTATTTTTCTAACTAAAACTCCTTCCATTATACAAAAAAAAGAAAAAGAAGAGTGTTCCTTGAAAGCATTGGCTTGACAACAAGTTAAATACAAATATTTAATGTGGTTTCGAATGTTAGATAATTCAGAATAGAATAATTTCAGTTGCTGATTGCTAATTCACATCGTTATTAATAGGTTTATATGTGCTAAAATCGATAAGCAGTTCTTGGAATCTGTATACATCTGCATCTTTTATAAATAGCACAAAGCTTTCAATTGCTGCTCTTACAAATCATGTAATCAAAAGGCTTATAGGTAATGCCCAATTTCCGAATCAATGAGCAATATGTGCACTGAGATTTTAAGAAAACATACTAATGATATTCACTGTTTGCGGGCCCACACTTAAACCATATTCCCCACTCTCTCTCTCTCTCTCTATATTAATATTGCAAAATTAAAACAATTCAACAGCAGGGGACAATTTTTGAACGTTGCGGGCCGATGCATTGTGCAGCACCGTAAAACAATCTCATTGAAGGATCGCAACGGGATCCAGTCCGAGAATCAACTGAACTGACCGGGATTCGGATTGCGGTGCGACGACGACTGTCAACGTGTCAATCAAGCGGCGCTGCCTTTGCATTCCTCACGCTCATTAATTCAGGACGCGTCCTCATTTCTTGACGTCCTTGACGCGCGCAAAAAAAAAACAAAACCTATATATATATATATATATATATATATATATATTTATTGTGCACCCTTTCCCATTGCTGAGCAGCCTGCTTTTTGGGCTGGAATATTCGCTAACCCTTCTGGCGGCCACGTCGCTTGGAGCTTGAAGACGTCAGAGTCGCGGTTGGAATCAGAACCGAAATCAGAGTAACAGACAGACCGTCTGTCGGTCTGGCGGTCTGTCGGTCGCTCGATCGAAACTCATGAGATTCAGATTCGCCCTATGACGTCTCACACAATTTCGGCCTTTTGTGAGCGCGACACATGACAGCTATTGTGATAGTGATACGTGTGCATAATCCGAATGGATAGTGCATCAAAAACCCGACCATCGCACTCATTTCTTGTAGAATTTCTAACTATTTGCTAGCCTGGCTGTGCCCATGAAACTTTCAATCAAAAGTTAATTTATATAAGTTTTATCTTACTTGTGAGCTCATCCAAAGATCGCAATAGTCAAATTGGGAATCACAAAAAAGAATGGTTTACGTCATTAAAATACATCTAAAATATATTCTCAACCCTTTATCTAGAGAATAATTTAATGATTGTTGTATAAATCTAAAAAAGGTGCAGCAATATATTGAGTGTGTACAGAACTACGAATATTTGCCAAGGTTCCTCAATATAATATTTTATACCTTGTCACAAGTATTTTCATATAAATTGATTTATTAAAAAAGATAAATGTAATAATCTAAATACCTATAATAATATTATATGCAAACGTATTTAGCAGATATTTAAAGATCTTCAGTTGTCTCTCTGTCAAATATTCTTAACTAGAGCACACTTCAAGACAACATCAAATGCCATGTTGCAAACGTAGAATGCCTGCTTCCATCCCATCCCGCATTTCCCCCCCAACCCAATTTGGATTGAGTGACCTTAAGCGAGTTACTCATCCTTACTTTATCACACTTAATAAGTCTGGACTCTTACAAGCTAATAGATTTCTTAGTTCTGTGATCACATACCTTCAGTTCCGGAGCGGAGATCCGTGTTAGGCTGTGACTTCTTTTACTGATTTGCCCCTACTGTCAACTGTGTGATTCGAGGCTCTAGATCTTTGATCTCTGCCAGCTTCTTGCTCTCTCTCTCTCGCTCTTTTTTGCTCTCTCTCTCCCTCTCTCTCTCTTCCTCTTTCTCTCTCTCTCGCTCGCTCTTCCTTTTAGCTCTCTATTGTAGCATATTCTCATATAGGGCTGCGTTGTCATTTGCCTCTGCTGCTGGCTTGGGACATCTGTTGTTCTGCTTTTCGATTCAGTTATATTTCACTATTTCTCTATTTTTCAATTTTTCAATATCTCATCTACGCGACCGCGCAAAACTTATGCAAATTTGCATTTTCAGGTCTTGTTGTTGTCGTATGGGGATTAAAAATGAAAAAAAAAACGAATACAACAGAAGAAAAAAAAAAAATACTTTACTACGGGGCTCCTGTTCCTGTTTCAGATTCTGTTTCAGTTTTTGGTGGCTGGCCCAACCCTGACCCAAAAAAAAAAAAAAACACTCACACAAACGAAGAATAAAAGATTATAATGATACAGTTGGCGAAGTTGAAGAAGAAGAGCTAGAACTGGCATTAGATCGTGCGTATTATAATTTACATTACTATGCAGAACTATAAGAGCGAGGGCTATAGCATAAATATGCCCTGTCATTAAACCTTTTTTCTTCCTGTAACCCACCCCACCCCATCCATGTGCCATGTGCCGTGTGCCCTATTCAAATCAATAAATATGCAAATGCAAAATGTTGTACATGCTGTTGTTGTTGTTGTTGTTGCTGTTGCTGTTGCTGTTGCTGTTATCCTTTTGCAACATTGCTCACAATGCGATTTTGGGATCGTGATTTGGGTCGCTGAAACTCGGAACTCGCCTTTTTGATTGCATTGCATCGCATCCCAATTTTCATCATTTTCGCAAATAATTGATTTCAGCTCGAACATTCGCCATTCGCCATTCGCCATTCGCCATTCGACATTTGAAATACGGAATTTGGTTATTTGAAATTTGAATATTCAAATTACAGGCTACAAGTTTGCACATCCGGTCCCCTGTCCCCTGTCCCCTGTCCCGTGTGCCTGTCCCCTTGGCATGTCCTACCTACTTTGCATATGAACTAACCCCTACCACTAGCTCTCCCCGCTTCTAACCCCTTCCATTGCGACCAATCCAATTTTCAATTTCATTGCATTTGTTTAGCTCACTCACGGGCTCAAATTCGAGCTTGGGTTTTTTTTTTGTTTTTTTGGGTTCAGGTTCGGTTTTGGGTTCTGCATCGGTGCCCATTTTCCACGCTCCTCAACGCCCAATGCTCGTTTGTTTCGAAGGTGTTAAATGCTTCCAAGTGATGGCAACGATAAGACACGATTACATTTTGAACATCGCTCTGCCTTTTCTCCAGCAGCCGCTAAGCAATCTACTAATTTGTTGCGGCTTGACATAAAGCCATGTTTTACTCAGTTCAGATTGACCCTTATTTAAATGCAGCATGAAGTCAGTGGTTGTCAATGATTTCTATTTGAAAATGGTAGCTTTTTAATGGATTTTATGTTGTCTCAAAATCTGTATAATATGGAAATGCAAACAAGGTTTTTGTGGAGGAGTCTGAGTCTTTTCTTCTGAGTCTTTTCTCAGTGGCTATTCTAAGCTATTACAGGCTATAAAATATTTATTTAAATATTATAATGTTTGTGATTACTATAGTAATCGAAACTCGCCTTTAAGTAAGACAACTGCAACAACTACAATTACTATTTTATCTTTATCACTTTATCTGATACAAATTGTATCAATATATACTTTATCTATACTTCCAAAAGCAAATATCAAACAAAATCTGCACAAAATCTTATCGAAATCTTGTTGGGTTATTATAATTGAAATCGTTTGCATATTGAAGTACTTATGTAAGCAGTTTCCTAAACCCGACCGAAATATGAACAAAAAATATGAACAACAAAAAAAAAAAAACAAGAAAAGGAATAGAAAAAATATTAAAAAAAACACATAGCAAGAGCATAGAAAAGAAAAGCAAGGAGCGAGCCGTCATGAAAAATCGAATATGAAAGTTCTGCCACATGTGCGATGTACATATATGCTCCGTGTGTGTGTGTGTGTGTGTGTGTGTGTGTGGGTCTACATATATACGTACATGTGTTTGTGTGTGTATGTGGCACATAAATATCGCGCATTGTGTATGTATTGGCTTACATAAGCTTTTCACTGGCCTCTCCGCCATTTTCGACCGCTCTCTCTCTCTCTCTCTCTCTCTCGCACGCTTACTGGCCTTGCCCTCGCCCACACCACCAAAAAAACCCCTCTCTCCCCCCCCCCCATCCATACCCCCACCCACTGGCTGTCTCTTTTCCGCACGCTCTCTCAATTGCACTCATGTGGCCGCCGCTGATAGCACGAAATGTGCATATGTTTAAAAGTGCTCCACACATGAAGAGAGCGGCGAGCAAACATGTGTGTGTTGCTGTGTGTGTATGGGTGTGTATGGGTGTGTATGGGCCCACCCGCAGGACATATATGTATGTATGTACATGTGTGGAGCGTACAGGAGACAATGTGAAGTGAGCGTGGGACGTCTGCACGGTAGTCAAAGGGCTACTCAGCAGCGACGCGAGCTGCGCAGCACTGACAGAGGCTGCTGCCAACTGCTGCCAACTGCTGCTTCTGCTGCTGCGGCTGCTGTTGCCAATTGCTGCCGCCTTTTGTGTTGTTGGCAACGTTTGACGTCCTCTTCTCCCGTGCCCCGTACCCTACCCCGTACCGTGTCCTAGCATGTCCCGGGCAATGCCCATTATAAGCATGAGATATTCATTTGCTCCCCATTCTTCACATATAGCCACTGCCATGGACTCCACACACACACACACACACACACACACACGCACTTGGAGTCAGAGCGAGCTAGCGCATCAGTTTGTATGTGACAGGTGGACAAGGGGAGAGTATGTGGGCGGGGAGGTGTGTGTGTGTGTGTGTGTGTGTGTGTGTGTGAGAGCTGCGCAAAGTCCTTCAATTAAAGATGCGGCGATACGGCGAGCGAGATGGAGCAAACGAAAGTTCAAAATGTGCGAAAGCGAGGCACACACACACACACACACACACACACACATAGATACACATGCGTGTCTCATGCATGCATATGTGTGAGTCAAGTTTCGGCTGCGACTAATATTCAATGTGTGTGTGTGTGTGTGTGTGAGTTTTTGGGCGCTTCGCATTCGAATAGTACGCAGGTCGAGTAATAAAACACGAAGCGCCATGTGAGACAACATGTGTGTGAGCCACAACACACACACACACACACAAACACACGCACAACAAAATGGACAACGACAACGCAACATGTTCGGCCAGCAGCAGCAGCAATGTTGCTGCCATTGTTTGAAGCAGCAGCAGCGGCAGCAGCAGCAGCAGCAGCACCAACTCTCGTGCTTAACACGAGCAAAAACGAAGCCGAGCACGAAGATGACGACGACTACGTAGAAAACGAGAAGCGAGAAACGAGAAACGAAAAACGACCACACACATTCAATAGCCTTCGATGAGCAATACATTTTGCTTCCCTTAAACAGGCCAAACGCTACGTTGAGGCTTAAGCCCAAGTCCACCCACACACACACACACACACACACACACACACACATGCAGAGCGAGCGAGAAGGAGAGAGAAGGACATGCATATAGGCAGCAACACACCCTCACATGTGTCAGCGTGTGTGAGTGTGTGTGAGTGTGTGTGTTTTTTGTCTGCCATTGCTGTCACTCCAGCGCTGCACGGGCTCTGCCCACCACGTCCAACCACTCAATGACCTGACCAAAACCGCTGGCTCAGTCCCTCCCTAGTAAAAACAACAACAACAACAACATCAAACCACCTTCAATTCAGGTTTTTTTTTGTTTTTGGAAAGGGTGCAGCTGACGTCGCTGCCGCTAACGCTGTCGTTGCTGCTGGCAGCCTTTCTGTTGACGACCACTCGCTGCTGCATGGCAAGCCTGGGCGTGAGAGGTGGGCGGTTGTGTGTGTGTGTGTTTGGACCCCGTCCACACACGACATGCCTGCCAGCCTGCCAGCTGCCTGCTGCACAGGGGGATAGCTGATTAAGGCCCAAACATACTCCACATACCCCACTTGCAACCCCAACTCCCCCAATCAGCTGCCGTTGCTTCTTCTTCTTCTTCTGCGCATAAATTAGTTTTGTTTGCTGGCAAATGAGTTGCACGTCGGCCATTTTGTGAACATGTGAGCAGACATACACTCACACACACACACACACACACACACAGACAACTTGACTATATATGAATATGTTTATGTTTACCACATTTGAATATGCGAATTTATTGAATTTCTGATTTTGAATTTATAATTATGTTGAATTAATTCATACAACACAAATATATTGAATGATATCTGAAGATTCATTTCAAAGGAATCTTTGAAATTCGATATTCAAATAGAAATCAGCACAGAAACATGCCACAATAAAAACTTGATTTGCCGCTTTTTTAAACAATGTTGATTTGCTAATTGGAATATATTATTTTGTTTATTAAAGATATCTTGAAAAACAAAAAAGGCGTTTGCAAAAGAACTCGTCTCTTAACCGAAAGCATCTGTAGCATCTTTATTATATAGGGATACAATTCGATAAACTCAACAACTACCGGACATATCAAAGTTGTCACTTAAAGAGAGTTTAGTTAGCATTGAAAAAGACAGACAGACAGACAGACAGACAGACAGACGGACAGATGAATCTATTGACTCGAATGCCTTCTTCTTTATTTTCGAAATGAATTATCCTAAAAAATCAGAGTTGGAAATTTGGATTGAAAATAACTTTTATTTCTGAGCAACCACTGTATTTACATATATATATATATATATTTATATAGACATATATATTTATTTACTTATGTATGTGCAAGTCAGTTGGCTCCTAATTGAGTTCACACACACACACATCCAGGCATGTGAGTATATTTATATATATGTGTGTAAAAATCGATTTCAATATGTTAATGACGTTGGATGCTAGGACTGAAGAAATTAAGTGAAATTCATTGCTCCGACAACTGATGCATATGTATATTCGTGTGTGTGTGAATGAGTGAGTGTGTGTGTGCGTGTGTGTGTGTGTGTGGACATTGTCACGAATCACAAGTCGCTGCCAGTTGGGCCAATACTCGTGCATGCCGAACTGAACTAAACTGAACTGTGTGTGGTGCAAGAGCGTGTGGAGCCTGGACCCGCTGGCTTACCCCTAGTTCTAAGCCACCCAGCTATACCACCTGCCCATCCTTTGCCACCACTGCCAAGCTACCAAGCTACCAAGCTACCTACACAGTGTGACCTATCTGCGCTCTGCTCTACGCCCACCTCCCCCCACGCTCCCGGCCCTCTTTTCGCTCGTTTATCTTCGCTGCTGTGCTTTGCGCGCTGTTTCTGACAACAACAGCAACAGCAACAACAACAACAACAACAACAACAACAACAATAACAGCAATAACAGCAACAACAGCAACAACAGCAACAACAACAACATCAACTGGCATTAAGCTGTGGGACTTTGGGGCCGGTTGGGTTGGAGAAGGGTTTGCTATGTTAAAAGTCAATACATTTTGCTGACGTGTGGCTGTGCGTGTGTGTGTGCTTGCGTGTGTGCTTGAGTATGTGTGTGTGTGTGCTTGCGTGTGTGTGTGTGTGTATCTATGCTAAGGTACAGTTTTCAATTACGGCAGCAGTTCACAACTTTTGACAGCGCCCAAAAATGTTCGTTTTACATTTTCTTTTTTCTCCCATTTGTCTTACTGTTTTTTTTTTTAAATATTTTTTATTCTTTAGTTGTTTACTGGAAAAACTAATTAAACATTTTGCAAATCGTATAACAATATATGTATTTAAGGACACTCATCGATTTTAGATACCTTATATATATTTATATTAATATACGTGGTTGTAACCTCACAAGCAATATATATTCATGATCAGCATCATTAGGAATATGGAATATACACTCGTTATGAGGTCGGAGACGACTCCTTCTAAAGTAACTTATATTCAGACTCTCAACAAGTTAATAAATATGTAATTTTGGATAAGTATAATTCAAAATGACTAATTGTGCTAATTAAAGCTTGTATCGATATGGTCTTTATATGTTTGACTAATGCACATATTGAGTATTTTAGTATTTAATCAATATTTCGCATTACAAAATTTTTACTTAATGTTCATTCAATTTCCCAGGGGGATTTCGAAGGACTGTCAATCAAAATTTGCGTTTGCTCAACTGTCACCTGGACGCCAAATGCAAATTATCCCAAATTACTGTTTTTTTTTGTTGGTTTTTCTTATCGTGCGAATTTTCTTGAAGAAGAAATATTCTCATTGTTGTTTCTGTTGTTGCAGAAAGTCGTGAAATTGCTGCACCGTTCGCAACCCTTTCGGCATTAATTGCACGGCGGGTACTTTGCATGCGAGGCTGCTGGATTTATATGGGATGCTGGATGCAGGATGCAGGATGCATGCATTAGGGCCTGGGAAACGGTTAACGCAACCTGCCCTTTGACCCGGGTTCGTTAGCATTGTCGAATCACTCGCACCTATCTCTCTCATTTTCTCCCTCTGTCGCTCTGGTTGCGTCCTGAGTGCGCCCAGCGTCTTCGTCGTAATCAAATTACAAGGCTCAATGGTGAAACCACAGGGCAGAAGGGTAGCGCTAAGGCTGGGGTAAGATAGGGTTAAAATAGGTGGTTTGCCCATGGGCTCAATGCTATAAGCGGGCGCATGTAAATCACAAAATTTCAATGCGCGCCCCGACTTCAATTATCTGGGCCGTTGATGGATATGCAATCTGAAGACCAATCCCTCAATGCATCAAAAGTATTACAGCCAAGACGAGCAACTGTGTGTGTGTGTATGTGTGTGTGTGTGTGTGTGTGTGTGTGTGTGTGTGTGTCTTTATCTGTGTCTGGAAAGGAAAACCCTTGGCAACATGTATGTGCGCCGCAATTAGAGAAAGGCGCATTTCACATTTGTCCCTCGAGTCGAAGCTAAAAAATTGCAATATGCAAACAGGCGACAGCTCGACGGATCGACAGACGGACAGAGGCGGCACAGAGTGAGAGAGAGAGAGAGAGAGAGGGAAGAGGGGAGAGCGGGGACAGAATATAGACGATGCCATTTAATTAAAATTCAAAAAAAAAAAGAAGGTATAAATATCGCTGTGAGTTCGATTGACAGACGATGTAACGGTTAACGGTTAACGGTTAACGGTTAACGGGTGTAGCTCTGCGCGTATCTCTACTGAGAAATTATTACCCATGCAAATTGGGCAGCGACTGAGGAGACGAACCCGCTGTCAAGAGAAGGGTGTCTGCCTATGCTATATGTGTATGTGTGTGTGTGTGTGTGTGTGTGTGTGTGTGTGTGTGTGTGTGTGTGTATAAGTGGTTGAGTAGAGTTGTGTAACATGACACACGCATCATAAACACCGTGAAAATTATTACTTTTGTTGCGTATCGCATTGCCCGTATAAAATAGTCCATATACCATATACTGTGCACCATCTCACACATCCTGAATCCGGAATCCTGAACCACCCTCACGTCTCATCTAATATATTCCATTTGCGAGCTCCTTTTGAATTTGATTCAAGAATACTTCGTTTTGCTTGTGTTTTTAACACACATTTCGCTGAAAGGAATTTCAAAATTCATTTTTCCAAATACGTTTAAGCTGCTCAGTTGACTAGGAACAATATTCCAATTCCAATACATTTATAAATTAAATCGAGTCTCAATTTTAATACAGAATAGACTCTCAAGCCAGACTCAGTTGCTGATAAATGAACTGTTCGCATTGGTCCTAATATTATAACAGAATCGATGCTCGAAAAATATGAGTTTTTAATCATGGATTGAATTCCGAATTTAAACTTAAACACATCATTTTCATATCAAAATTTAGTAGTATTATAATCTCTTTCTATCTCTTTCCTTGTTTTTCTTAAATGTTTTATTATCTCTCCGGAGATAGATTTCAAGTATAAAGGGAAAATATTTAATAATAATAATAATTCGAAGAGAAATCTATTGATTTAGATGAGGGAGCATTGAAGATGATGAAGCTGATCATCATCATCTTTCTCGCAGCGTGGCCAAAAGTGAAGAGCATCACTCGAGAACTTCTTCACACACTGTCGCCTGCCAGGATCGATAACGGCGTATCGAGCGAGCAGCAGCAACAGCTGGAAGGATGGGGTTGAGCTGCCCGCTGGGATGCAGATACCGTTTTTTTGACAGTCACCACCATCAGCCATCAGCCATCAGCCATCAGCTATCAAGGAGCAACCATCAAGCATCAAGCATTAGGCAGGAAACATCATCACGCTGAATGCTTCCTTGAAATGTAAATTATTCAAGTGGTTTTCACGCCATTTCGTCGGCAACCAGTTAAAATACATAAGAACATAAATGAATATATATTGTCCATATAAAAATAAAACTATTTTAATATATAATTTTTCTTTTATATATATTATTCTTTTTTGGTACGATGAACCCTAAAAAAATGCTGATGTGCCCGTTGCGTCTCAAGTGTGCTTTGAGTTCGCCAAAAAAAAAGTGGAAAAAAAATTGAAGAACACTTGGCATAAATTAGAGGCAAAATTATTGAATGCAACTGTCGTTTGGCCCGGTCGGGGGGCTGGATATAGAGGGAGGTAGGCGTGGTCAGGAACAAAAATCAATTTGAAGGTCACTTAAAGCTCTCTAAACTTGCAAAAACAGCAACAAGTGTTGCTTGTGGCCCAGCAACTGTTGCTGTTGCCAGCGAGTATTTAAAAAATGCGACCTAAAAATACGGCACCATAAAAAATGTGTATAAAAGAAAAACGAAATGCAAATAGAAAACTGCTGGCGTCGCACAACCCCCACCTCTCCTCCACCACCCACAGACTCGCAGTGGTTTTGGGCGCCTGTTGGGTGGTTCGCCTTTCGTCTGGCCTGCTAATGGTGGCTGGTGCTACTGCTGCTTGGTGGCTGATGGCTGGCACGTCCTTGCCAGTCAAGTCTCAATTTGAATTTTAATTTTAAATGCCACAATTTTCCATCTATTTACAGCCAGAGTGAGGCGACGCAGCGCGACGCGTCCCCCTGCCAATTGACACAGTGGTTAAAAGCTTGTCCAACACCAAGTGAATATCATGCTAATTGACCTTTAATTGGACGAGTTTCTAAAAGAGATTTGCTTTCGATTAGATTGCTTGAGAAATGTTCAATTTGTTGGCTTTACTAGACTATTAAACTTATATTATATCATAATTGCTGCTAGCGACGTGTCTTAACTTACAAATAACATGCTTTGACTTCTCGATTGTTATATATTTTTAATTGGTTTTTTTGAGTTCCAAGTTCCACGATTAAATGAATTGAAATTATATGGAAATATGAGAGAATGGCAGATATTTGCATTTAGTTATTCTTAATTATATGAAATGAGGATATATTTACATTGACTGGTAATCATAAGATTCTAAATTTGTTAAGTTTGTGGATGATAAATATTCAATTGAATATTTTGATAATTATGGAGACACTGTGCTCTGTTTTAGTCTTAACTACAAGCACTTGTGCTGCTAGAAGGAAGCTTGGGGTGGGGATGCCAAGGGGGGTTTGGGGGAGGGTTTGCAAGCACTGGTGAAACACCAAAAGTTGTCCAAGTACCTCACACTTAACGCTTTTCTTTTCATGAATGAATTTGTTAAAAAAAAATATATAACGAAACGCGACGCGACGCGAGCAGCAGCGGAACAATAAAAGAATGCAGAACGCAGGACCAAGGACGAACGGCGAGCAAAAGCAAAAGGCGAAAAGAAAAGCAGAAAAAAATACAAAAAAATAATGAAAACAAAAACCAGAAATATCAACATAAATACTTCTATATATATATATATATATATATATATATATATGTATATAAATGTGTATTGTGTGTATAAATATGTAAGTATATATTAAGTCTGCCCGCCGAGTCTGCAATGCGAGCGTAATGAGTCTCTAATTGACGACATTGAGCCGGCGCAACGTCACCTCCCCCTCCGCCCCCCCCCCCCTTCCCTTTCAGTCGCACCAGCACTCCGGCAAAGAACAGCGCAGTTTATTTATTTATTTTTTTTTTTTAGCTTCAGGATTTTTGTTGTTAGAAATTACGCTATGGATAATGTAAGCGGTCTCTCCCCCCTCTGCTCTGAGCCTTGACTGAATGCTGTGACCTTTATGGGGTGGGGGGGGGGGAGGGGTGAAGTGTATGAATGTGAGGCGTGTGAGGGGTGTGCGCTTGTGACTTTGTAGACTGATTTATTTGCAGGCCCTTTCTGCCATTTTTATTATTATTTTTTTGGTTCTTCGTGCCTCTCCTTTTCAAGGTCGTCGCGCCGCCAGTTCTTTAATGCGGAAATGGGAAATGTAATGAAAAACTTTTTTTATTTCCGCTTGTCGCGCGCTCGAGACAAGGCGGTTGCGGGGGAGGGGCGGGGAAGACGCTAGACGCCATTTATTTGCGTCGTTTTGTTTTGGCCCGCTCTGTTTGCCATGCTTTACACACTTTTCACGCGCGCCCATCTTTTCCCCCCATTCCCCCTCTTTGTCGCTGCTCTGTCTCTATTTTTTTTTCTTTCCCATTAAAGCAAATAATTTCAAATGAGATAAGAAAGCATGGAAAAACAACAAAAAAATGGAAGGCAAGAAAAGAAATGAGTGTGCAACAAGTTGGCAAGTTTGCTGCCAAGGCAAAGTGAAAGTGGCGCCACTTGGGAGCAACGCCAGTTTGATGGGAGGGGGTTTGAGAAGGGGTACAGGGTGTGGGGCCTGTTAGTTGGGCTTTTGGCTTGTAAAATGAACTCATGAAATTGCACAGTTTCCCGGCTGCTGCTGCATAATTTATTAGCTTTTTCACTCTTGACTCTGTGCAAATTCTTTTCCCTACGCCTGTCTCCATCTTTCTCTCTCGCTCTCTCTCCTTAGTCTCTGATTGTGTCCGTCTATCAGCCACTGAAAAGGGAGAAACTGGCAAGTGGCAAGCCTTTAAGTGGCATTCTGGCACTCGCACAATAGACAGCTTCTGCTGCCCTGATACAAAAGTTCCAAAGAAGCTGTTTAAAATGCGTCTAATTGGTACAATTAACCCTGTTAAACGCTTACAAATAGGAAAAGACAGAGAAAGACAGAGAAAGAGAGAGAGAGAGAGAGAGTGAAAGATTTAAATGATTTATCGTTCACCAAGGAAACTAAGAAAAAAATCATTTTAAGACAGCTTTCTCTATTAATGCCAATTAGGCGATTCCACAAGTTGTTTATTGGTTTGCATGTGGTAGAAAGTTGCATCTTCCTTTGAATATTTATGAAGAGCCAGTTTAAGTAAAAATTTAAATCATTACCATGCTTTTAAGTCATTTTTTCAATACAATGAATTTAATGGAAATGACAAACAGTTTTAAGGTTAGTTAAGCTCGAATGTATATTCTACAAAGTATTCACTCAACTGGCAGCTTTATAACAAAGTTTATGGTATATAGTCAGCTAGATTTGAGATTGAATATTAGGTATTTAAAAGTAGACTTTTTTTTAAATGAAAATAATCAAAATGGAATATGAAGATGAGGAACGTTGTTGATTACGATAGTTAGGGTAAAGAATGTAGTATACAAATTGGATATTGAATAGTCTTCAATTCAGACAGTATTTACTGTACAATAATAGCAACTTGAGTATGTATTTACTCTCCAATGAGAGCAGTTGATTTTGTACCATATATTTAACTAAAATCAGTGATTTTTATTTTCCTTTCAGATTCATTACATATTGTGTTTTTCTTGTTCAGTCATAATTATGCCATACATTTGCACCTAATTTCTTTCCCTACTTAGACGAGTATTGGATCAACAAAGGCAGGTGGTTAAATTGGCAGGAGATACAGCATAATACTTATTTTCAAACTGCTTCAATATTTATTGCATTCTCTTCGAATTTGTACATTGATGGTGATTGACAAGTTCAATGACTCCGTCTGCATATTCTTTATTTTAATATCGACATTAAATGGCAGGCAATTTGTATAAATCTTAGCAGTCTTCAGCATAATTTCCCATGAGTCTCTGCGCCGTTAAGCGACGCCATCGCCTACAAGCAGCAGCCAATGCCTGCCTGCATTGGTCAATCCAATCACACACACTCACACACACTCGCACACACTCAGACACACTCACGCAAACACACACCAGATAGAAACAACCCACATGGCATAGGGATAGAGGCTCGTGTCCATGCATTGCTGCAGACCAGGACATGCGGGCCGTGAGTGTGCGGGCAGGCGGCAAGCCATACCGAAAGGGGATGGAGAGAGGGGAGGGGAGGGGAGGGCGTGCTGTATAAATGGGGAGGGTGTGGTCAAAGCGGCAATTGCATTTTGTGAACGAAAAGTGCGTCGCTCCCATTCGGGGTGGAATTCTACGAAATTCGTAACGAATTTCAGCAAATTGCCAAATCTGTCAACTACAAAATGGAAGCCATCAAACAGCAGCAAACAAAACACGGGCGGGGGTGTGCAAAGCCAGAAAAGAAAACAAGTAAAACTGCTGTCGTCGAGTGAGCTCAACTACGATTTACCCTGAACCTAGTTGTTCAATATATTCTAGTTTTTTTTATTCACAAATTACACTGTGAAAATACCTATATGATTGAATGGAAGTGTTCTTAATTCTTATGTGGAGTGAAAATACTCTAGGCGGGGCTTATATTTTACTAAAATTCCGAAGCCTTTTCTTCTGCCTTTTACATTTATTTTGATAAAAAAAAAAAAACCATTATACCCATTTAAACCATTTTTAATGTGTCCAGGGTATACAAACAGGAATAACTAAAAAACATGCTGCAAATATGAAAAACTGTACATGGAGTCAAAATATGAAAAGGGTTAGCAAATAATTGACTTCGATTTGCTGCTGTCAGTGCGACAAGAAATTCAGGCATTCAGCTTGGCAAAGTTGTTGGAATAACTAGCAAAATGCAAAAAAAAAAATATATATATATATAAAGTACAGTAGTACAGTAGTTGCACGAAAATGAGAACTTGTGCAAATTAAAATCATCATATTCAATGAGAAACTGTTTTGTTGCGCTTTCTGAAAAGAAATTGGTATCTCTTGGGGAGGTCTTAAATTTCAAATACGAGTAAATTATTTGATGAATATGACTCTTTTATAAACATAAAAATTAAAAAAAAAAACGATGTAAAATGTAGTACAAAAAATAATAGAGTATGCAGTTACTCAGTTCGCGATCGAATCGTCGATAAATTGAAAGATTTTCAAATTTATTATATGAATTTGTAAACTCTTTAAAATGCGTAATCTTAAAATACTAATATTTATTAGCAATATTAGCAATCAAAGACAAGTGTTAGTGAGATGAAAAGAAACACCTTGGAAATAAGACATATTTTTCTAAAGTTTAGAAAAAAGTACCCGGGAATTAAAAAAAAAAAAAAAGAAAAACCACTTAGAAAAATACTTTCTGAACAATGAGGACAGTTGTGGTTGGTCACAAAATTCTGTTGAATTTCTATAATTAAGAGTGCATTTTTTTCTGAGTGTAGTTGACTAACTTGCGCAATTCAAAATACAAATAATTTCTGAATTGGAAGCATTGGCAATTGGCTGGCGACCACTGTATTATGGAATATGCATTATGCAGTGGAAGCCGCAGTCTGCCACTTCGCTTTCATGCAATGGCAGACTCTTGACTTAATGCTCTTTCGATTTTTTCCATTAGTTGATTTGGGTGATTTGATCTATGTTTTTGACCTCTTCACAAGACAATTTCGTTAACCAACTCGCATTCTCCATCTACGTGTTTCTCTCTTTATATCTTCCCTCTTACATATGTGTGTGTGTGTGTGTGTGTGCGTGTGTGTGTGAGTGTGTGTGTGCGTGTGTGTGGGTGTGCGCATGTACCATACAAAATAGCAGTTGTATATACATATATGCATATGTGTACGTGTGTCTGTCTGTGTGTGTGTGTGTGTGTGTGTGTGTGTGTGTGTGTGTGTACTACAAAAATGCCATGGCACAGCATACGCAACTGTACTGTTTCGGAATTCGAACGATAAACCGAAAACATTTGTGCAAAAAGTGTTCAAACTGACGCTAACTGTGTCCCGTGTGGGAGAGTGGGGGCATCATGGATGGTGTTTGGTGGGTGGGTGGGTTAACTGGGTAACACAAAAAAGTGAGCATGCCATGATGGTGGACAGGGAGAGCGAAGGGGTGGCGTGGCGTGGGGTGGGGTGGGGGTAGAGAGGTAAAGAGGGTGCAAAAAAAGTTAGTCGATTGCGGAATGTTGTTGTGTGAGCGACGGACTGCAGACCAACCAAGTGGCTGAAATGCTTGGCATGAATGTGGTTCGTTGTTCGTGGTTCTCAAATCATTTGGAACGAGCTGTCGAATTCAAAATAAAACACAAACACACACACACACACACACACACACACACATACACTCTGCAAAAAGAAGTAGAAGCTGCTGAAGAAGAAGAAGGGGTGGTGTTTGGAGGCTGAACAACAAAAAAAATTGCAAAATGGAAAGCAAACGATACGAAGCGAGTGCAGGGCAGAGCAGAGGCCATCCATCTATCCATTCATGGAGCTCAGGTCCGTTAGCAAAGCGAACAAGCGAGCGGGATTTTGTGACTAAGGGGAGCAGTGTGGGGTGGGAGTCAGAGGCTTGGATGCTGGTCTTACGCCAAGTGATTTATATTTTTGATATGCAAAACATCTCGTACATATCGTCTCAGGGGCGTGGACAAGACCGTCGCATTTGCATGGAGCGCAATAAAAGAGAGACAGCAAGTGAACAAGAGAAAGGTAGAGGGTGTGAGCAGAAGAGCGAGATACACACACACACACACACACGCACACGCACATACACATAAAGCGACAGTTTTCCTGGATTTGTGCAAAATCGGGAATTTGCAAACGTTGCGAACATCGCCAGCGCCATCCAAATGACAAATATGCAAAGGACATAAGCATAAGCAATGTATAAGGACAACCACACACACACACACACACACATATACAAATAAACAAACACACACACACACAGACCGCACAGTTCGAGCTTGGAGTCGTCTTTGGGCCGAGGCTCGGTTGGAGCTTTTGTGTGCCGGATGTGGTCGTTAGATTAATGCGCTTTGGAAGCTTGCCAGTACATAAAATCTATGTATGAATGATCCAGCTGGCATATACATATATACATACATACATACATACATACATACATACATACATACATACATACATACATACATATACACATCCATATGCTTTCGGTGTATGTGTGTCTCCTATTGCTTTTGGCACTTAGCAAGCCCCTTTTAGAAGCTCAACCTGCGGCTAGCAGCAATGTTTTTGCTTTTTGGCTTTTGTATGTGTGGAGCTTGTGTGTGTGTGTGCACTTGAGTGTGAGTGTGTGTGTGTGTGTGCATTTGAGTGTGAGTTTGTGTGTGTGTGCGTGTGTAACTCAGCTTGGCCATCGTTTGAGATTCAGTACATCAAGGCCAATGAATGATGAAGGCAGCAGTTGACTCTCTGATTCTCTCTCTCTTTTTTCTCTCTTCCCCCTTTTTCCCCCTAAATTTCAGTTTTCAGTTTATAAGAAAGTCAGTTCATCACCATAAACATTGCAGAACAAAAGTTGTAATGCTTTAATTATAAACAGTTAAATGAACTCACAACATATGTTAAAAATTAATTAAATACTAACTTTGTTTTATTTTCTAGTAATAATAATTCAAACATATATAAATTATATAAATTATAAAACAGAATTTTGATTTTAATTTTTGCTTAAATCTATTAATTTAAGCAATAGTTGTTGTCAACTTTAGCTATGTTTTTGCATATGGCGAGTATCAAAATAAACTTGAAATACAATTTCAATACTTTTAATTTGAATCCATTCTCTAGCTCAGAAAATAGCTTTAAAATCTCTCAAAAAATATGCAAAAGGCAATTCATAACTAATGAGGAAGTTCTAAAAATGTTTAAATGATTTGTTAATCATTTTAATGCAATTATTTATTATAGATAACTCAGTTTGTGTACACATATCATATAAGACGCATTTCATAACAAGGGTTCAGATATTTGCCTATCTCTTCCCTTCTCTCTCCTTCCCCCTCTCCTTCTATTCTTAATATTGTACCTTCTGTTCTTTTTCTATTTTCTCTAAATATTTACATATTTTTTTTCTGTATTGCCCCAATCCTTGCAATAAATGTAGAAGCATTTTATATTTTAAATATATATTAATAAAATGTAAAATTAAAAATAGCTGGAGGTATTATTTTATATTGAAAAGCATAAAATACTTGGGGTTTAGGTTTATATTATATTTGAATTGTAAATTTGAACTAAACTTTTTTTTATCTTAAGCCAATTACTTTTAATTTATTTAATTTTTAAATTTGGGTTTAAATTGTAATCTTTACAAAATTCAAATGAATACAAGACTAGATGTGTCTTAGATAATAATCATTCCCAAAAACTAACTAGAAATAATCGCAAAGAGTGGCAACCCTCAATCATGTATTGCTGGGCAGTAGTAGTTCAATATCCTGAGCGAGGACTTTATTGGATTTGAATTTGAAATTGCCCAACTATGTGTATTGATGGCTTCTGCGAATTTACCTCATTTGCATATGCCGTTGTCGCGCTTTTGAGCTTTGAGGGTGGACAAACACACACACACACACACACACACACACACACACACAGGGGGAGTGGAGGGAGTGGTAAGCGCGCGAGGACATAACGAGCGATAATGCTAATGCCTTTATGGCGCACATATAAAATGTCCTTTTTTTGCGAACATTGTTGCGATGATGATGATGCAGCCGGATGCGATGCGGGTTGGGAGGAGGAGGAGAACGAATGGAAGCAAAAGGTATCCCCGGCCAGCAGCTAGACGAAGAGAAAGAAAGGGAGCTCTGTGTGTGTGGTTGTGTGTGGAGCTATCAAGAGGGTGGTTTGTCTCTATATGTGTGTGTTTGTGTTGGCTGCCATTATATGGCCATAACATACAACAACAAACGAAGAGGCGAGCAAGCGACAAGTTGACTGGGTGGGTGGTTGGGTTGAGTGGTAACATTAGTGGAGTGAGTGGCTAGCTGGCTGGCTGGCTGCCTGGCTGGCTGCCTGGCTGCCTGGCTGCCTGGCGGACGGGCGGGCGGGCGGGTGGTTGTAATGGATTGAGTGCTTAGATTTTGTCTGGCTTGGCTTCGCTTGGGTCTGTGTCTGGTCCGCAAACATTCGCGAAATGTAGACAAACCCACCACTGGGCCGTGTGACCAGTGCGAACCACCACCAGCCCACAGCTTACACCCAAACACACACACACACTCAGACACACAGAGCGAGGGCGACACACTTGCAAAATATATGTGTTTGTATGTTGTACATATATTCAGCATATATAGGAGAGGACGCCATGTGTCCCAAGTTTCCAAAACAGCCGCCCCTTTCCCGTTTTACAGCCCTTTAGCCTATGGGCGAATAAAACCCACCCGGGCACGTCTTGCGCTTTATCACGGCCGTCAACTTTTGGCCATATGTATATGTAAAGGCGAGGGTGGCTCTCCACATGTGTATGTGTGTGTGAGTGTGTGTGTGTGTGTGTGTGTGTGTGTGTGTCCAAATAACTTGCCAAATGTATGTGTGTGGCATATACATATAAATATACATACATACATGTGTGCGCTGTATACACACCATACACATAAATATTTATACCTATGTATGTGGCATGCATATGCACACTTATTTAGCAGCTTATGTACATGTGTGGGGGGGGGATGGACTGTTGGCCACTGAGGAATCCTTAATGCTCCTCCACACAAGCGAGCGAATCGATAAGTACCTACACATATATTTATATACACACACAAACACACACAAATTGATCTCGCAACAGATTGGTGGTGGTTTGTGGATCTGCTAGCCGTCAAGGTACCTATTTTTATAGCAATGATCAGCACATTGCATACTTTTAAGCGCAGCGCCTAATTCACAATTGGATTTTGTACAAAAATCTCTCAAGTTTGAAATGAACAAATTTGTGTTTCTCTTTGGATTGTCAGTCAGCGGTTTAAGTATTTTTTGTTTGCAATCGTTTGTATTGATTTGGAACTGATTGTACAGTTGGCGAACAAATTTGCAGGGCATAGCACCTAGACGCCACCTGTTGGCAGCTACTGTTTCGCCACTTGTCACACAGATGGCGCCACAAGAACTGATTGGACACGCGCACTCGTAAATGCCAATCAGAAGACTAGAATTGGTCGCCTTTGGGGTGGTTTTCCCATAAACACACTCACACATGTGCAGGCATGTGTGAGTGTGTGTGTGTGTGATTGTGTGTGTGTGCATGCGTGTAGGCAAATATATACACATGCATGCAGTACATATGCGTATGTGCCTCGAGTGCAGCATTTGGTCAAGAAAACTGATGTTCAATAAATATCTAAATGAAATGCAATTCCATATATGAAATTAATAAAAGTCTAAACATGATTAATAGTAAGTTTCGATTCAAATTATTAGTTCAAAATGCTTACTGAAGGTCACAAGAACATGTTCGAAAACCGTTTCTATTATTCCCGTTTAATTCGAAAGAATATTAATCGAACATAAGTTAATACAGAAAAGTCACAAGTTTCAAAAATTCAAGAATATCTGATCTGACCATTTTAAATAATATTTCCTTTTATATAATTAATATTTTTAATGTTCCATAAAAAAAACAAGACTGGTATTAATCATAACTAAAACTTAATGCACATATTTATGGGATTTTCTAAATTTAATGGTTTTGCTTATTAATTGTCTTTTTTGAAGATAAGAATAAAATTTGATATTGACTGGCATAACTAAAGATGTGACGAGTATTTTCAGAATTAGTTGAACAATACTGATTGACCTCTGAATCGTTTGACATGAAATTCTATATGCTTCTGCTTGCATAACTGTACATTTTTGCGGGTCCTTGAGGCGGACAGCAAACCGACAAAGGGAAAGAAAAGCAAACTGAACGAAACGAACAAGTCGCTCCTATTCGACTGTTGAATGAATGCGCTCTTCAGTTCTTTACTTTTTTTTTTTGGTTTTTTTTTTATGCCTAAACATAACGGAGACGGAGATCCAAAATGTGCGCCTGTTTTTAGCTCAAGATGAAGATGCCATAAATAAAACAACGCTCGAGCTAGGAATGATTTTGTTTTTTCTTTTTTTTCGATGGAGAGAAGCGCAAGAATTTGGCTTGACAATGAAGCGACCATGCTTATGAGACAGAATCAGGGCACATGCATATCTACATGTGTGTGTGTGTGTGTGTGTGTGTGTTTGTGTGTGTGTTTGTGTGTGAGTGTGTGAGTTACACACCCCCGCGAACAGTGTACGGGAATTAGACAACTTGAGATTCAAGTGACAATGATAAACATCCTGCAGTTGGTCGCTTCCATCAACAACGCTGGCGCTTCAAACACTGAACTAAACATCGTACACCGTACTATGACCTGATCAAGAAAAAAATACAAAAAAATAAAGGAGAGCCGCATTTTTAAGTGTCTTTCAGCATATTTTGTAATACAAACATGAGAAGGGCAACAACGTGAAATTGTAACAGTTACCCGACATATATGCAAAACGGGTTGTCAGCAAACTCAAAGGCACATCCGATATTGAGTATTTGAAATATGCTTGTTCGTTTACAAATAGTTCGTTTTTTAGCTGCAGCTGTCCTTTGTTTAAATATAATT
Source organism: Drosophila setosimentum (assembly GCA_035043505.1). Taxonomy (NCBI): domain Eukaryota; kingdom Metazoa; phylum Arthropoda; class Insecta; order Diptera; family Drosophilidae; genus Drosophila; species Drosophila setosimentum. Next base: position 9,197,744 of record JAWNMY010000090.1, on the reverse strand, counting down.
GTGATATTTGAAATCAAAACGAAAACATGTAGGCCTAATGAGTTTTCATTGGCTAATATAAAAAGTTTCTTACATATTTTTGAAAGACGTATTCTATTAACTCTTCAATATGATTTACATTTTTTTTTCAAGTTCACTTGAAGTATTACATTTTTCCTTTAAGAAATTAGAAACATTTTTTTTGGTATAGTTGGGAAAACTTAATATGTGACATGGACTCATGTAGATATTTTCATGTTGAGTTTTGGAAATTGAAAGTTCCCTTAAAAGGTCAACAAAACATAAAATGTAATATTATGAGGGTGCTGTAAGAACAGTCTCAATATAAGCGAACATCAGCTCTTCATTAGCCAGTGACAGTTATTGCTACAAGATGAATTTAGTGGTATCCATTTCTAGACTGGGAACATTTCGCGTTTGCTCTGATGAACCACTATGTCAAATGCATGAAAGCAAATCGAATCGAATGACAAGTGCTGCGTTTCTGATTAGCCCAATGCTGCGACAATTTGCATACGAGCTGACAAAAACAATAGACAGCTTTGATTGTGCGATTGTTAAATTGTCGAATTGTGAGATTGTGGGTTGCTTTTCCTGCTGCCAATTAGCAGCGCTGCAGCCGTGTCGAATGCAGATAACAAAGGGCTCAGACTCAGACTGATTGATTTTGATGATGCAACCGCGCAGCATTTGTGATGGACTCTTGCTGTCATAAGGGCCTCGGGCAGGAGCAGGAGCAGGAGCAGGGGCAGGGGCAGGGAAAGGAGCGTGGGTCGATTCAGAAGCATGGCAGGGGTGCATGGTACGTGTTGCCGCTGCTGTGCGGGGCCATCGCTGGACCACCCAATGCTGGCAATTCTGACAGCTCAGCTCTGCTCTGCTCGAATCCTGAGACGCAGACGGGGCATATTGAAACCAATACGTCAAACGTGAGATTACATAAAAAACCGCAAAATATGCGAAACAAAGGCCAACAACAACAACAACAAGAATTGAAAAAATAACAAGCAAAATACAAACAAGCCCACACTCTAATACACACACACACACACACACACACACACGTATACGATCATGGAGCTGACCTTTGGACTTGGGCATTGTCCTGGCGCAAAGACTCGTAAAAAACATGAGCAGACAGAGGCGAGCCGGTATGCAGCATGCAGCATGCAATGTGCAGCATGCAGCATGCAAACGGCCCTATAAGGATATTAAGGATATATGGATATATTGCCAGCATTCGGCTCAACGCACGTACGCAACAGCAAATCATCGATTGTTCTTGCCAAACTGGACAAAAAACAAAGACAATCCGAAATAGAGAGAGATGCCCACATCGCTCTCTGCTGGCCACCCATCAACAGTGGCCATTTGCCAATTCAATGGAATGGGTTAGCATCATTATTTGATCTGATTGAGGGCAGCTGGTGCAGACAGACAGCGAGGATAACCTTTATTTACTCAATTATAATATTGTTGCAATATATTAGGTGGAAAACATTTTCATCGCTGCCAGAATTGTCACAACTCGCCTTAAGGGTTAGCTACTTGCTATGAACTACTTATGGTAACAGTTAGTAGTTAGAACGAGCTAAGAGTATTTGTGATATTATTGCTAATAATTTCAATATATTTTCTCAAATGAAAAAAAGTTGTGTTTATTAAAAATGCATTTTTTGGTCTTAAACAATTTTTATTACTCTTTTAGGTTAAGTTTTCGTTTAGCAAACTACATCTAGAAACAGACAGACTAACATCGCCATAAGAGCTCGGCTTATTTCGGCTTATTTAACTGATTATTTACTCTTATATTTGTTTAAGAAATAAAAAATATATCATATCAAGCAGAGGCGACGAGAAAATCAAACAAATACTGATAACCAGTTCTCATATTCAACAAAAAAAAAAAGGAAAAAGAAAAAAAAACCAAACTTCAGTTAAAATCCAAAAATAGATGGCAAATTTAAAGCATGCTATTGTTCTAAGAAACTTGGTCGTGGCCATTATCTAATCGAGTATATTCCTAATAACACTGTACTACTCCGCCACACACACCCAACCCCCCTCTTCAGCACACACAAATGAGGCAAGCGTTTGCCAAACAGAAGAACAAAAAAAAAAACAAAAAAAAAAAAACAATAAAATTAGAAAAGAGGACAACAACAATTGGGAAAATTTGCACAACGTTTCGACTATTTGCACAATTGCAGAGACTCTGAGTCGGGGATTTTTTGGTTTCTGGACTTGGGCTGCTAATTTTTTGCAATTCAATAAAAATAAATCTTAACCGCAAACACAGACTGTGGCTGGCATTCAATGGACAGCGGCCGAGAACTCGAGTTGAGGGTTCGAACAGTGGCACGACCAGGACCAGTGCCAGGGCCACAAATTGGGTTGGAGGGTTTGTCCGAGGCGAAATTTGAATATGGATTAGATAAATTGTGCGTGCGACGGGCACACGGCAATAATTTTGCATACGCAACAAACCTCACGCCTGAAGCACACAGGGACACTCAAGCGGACGGACAGGGATTTTTCTTCTTCTTCTTTTTTTTGAGCGGACAGTAAATTGATTTTATCGCCGAACCGAATGCGGCGGCTGCCAATAAAACAATTTGCTGGCCTGTTGTCCGCCTTTGTTCGGCAAACACAATAACAACTTCGAAACTCTCTCCATCTCTCTCTCTCTCTCTCTCTCTCTCTCTCACAGAGACTCTGTTTGTGTGTCCTTTTGATTTTACGAGTATTTTGCCGCAAAATGGCAAATCCGACGCAAGAGCTCAAAGTCAAATTAGTTGCCATTGCAGGTCCCCTTCAAATGACACATCTTAACGGCCAGATGTATTGGGCAATGACCGCGGGCTTCCAGTTCGCCCAGCTGGTCAATTGCAGCATTCATATCTCAGTGGCATTTTAATCATCTAGCTATCTCGCTCTCCATCAGTCTATCATACTGTGCAACTTGGAGTCGGAACAGTGCCTGAAAACTGATACATTTCGATGCGATTTTCTCGTCATTTATATGATTTCTTGTTGCATGTTTATAATATCTGTCTGCAACAATTTGTATTATAAGTTTTAATGATTGAAATAAGTATACAAATTTGTTATTGGTAATTTGCTTTGTGTTTTATTTTTGTCTCGTATCGATTGCTATTTTTGTTCAAACTTGTTTGAAAACTCGATTGAAATCTGAAATTTCTGTGCTCCTTGAAAGTATTTGTTCTTTAAATTGAAAGTTTGAACTGAGTTCTGCTCTACTTAGTTTAAGTTTAAGATAATTATGAAAGTAATGTTGATTTCATGTAATCGATGAATGTGCAACAACATATGTTGCACATAGTCATCATTTATTATAATACTTTTGACTTACGAAATCAAAGAAACGCGTGCGGCGGAAATGTTTTCACTTCCTTCTGCATAAAAGCAAACAAGATGCGCACTAATTACGCAAAAGAAGCAGGAAAGTAGAGACAGAGACAGAGACAGAGACAGAGAGAGAGAGGGCAGCAGTGGAATTTGTATATATAATACAAATCGCCGTTGAACTTGACTTTGACTTTGAGTTTGGCAACGTGAGACGACCAAAATAGAGTAAAAAGTATCTGTGCGACTAGGACTAACACTGGGGGGGTGGGGGCAGTGCTGCTGCTGCTGCAACTGCATAACCGTTTCGGTACAGCACATACACACATACACGCACACACACACGCACACAACGTGTGCAAGTGCGACTAAAATAAACATACGCATCCGTTGGATACGAAATCTTGCGGCGTGGCTTGCTGCAGATGCGTGTACGGTGACCGTGATGCTGCCGTTATTTGTGCGAGTTGTGCGTGCGTTATACACGTGTACACTCCTTATACAACGTAGAACGGAGGGGCGGGTATCGGGTATTTGGTGTCCAAAATGTATCGTTGGCCTTACATGTACATGCGTATATATGTTGCACAAGATGCTGCAACGCATGTGGCGAGTGCTCTTGACATTGACATGGTTGCCACTCTGTTTACTTAATGTCATTGCATTGTACCATTGGATCATTGTGCGTCTTTCAACTGTCCAAGTCGACCAGCAGTGACCTTAGGCCATCAGCTCCAGCGCCAGATCCACCCCCACCACGGTCAGACTATGTCTACGACTGTGCCTCTGTCCCGGGGGCAATACGGCAGCTGAGTTGACTCTGAGAATGGGCCCAAATGCAGTCAGTCATTAGTATTGATGCGCCCCAGCCGTTGCCCTCGACTCGCTGGCGGAGGGGTGGCTATTTTTAGTGTCCGTTTCAATTTGTGCTACTGTACTTTGTGTCCGCTTCGGTCGCCGGCTCCCATCTTCCATCACTCTGATCTCTCCGTGGTAATGCAGATACAGATACGGCAGCCACAGATACAGATTGTAGACAGCGATACAGATATGCTAGCTTCATTTACTATCGCTAATATTAGGCACAGTTAGCCAACAGAAGCATTTCAATATCTTTGAGCAAATCGGTTGAATAAGGAAAATAATATTGAATCTATATTGAATTTGTTGGCCATCGTTTGTGGCGTGGTATAGCTCCATTATGTTCTAAATTAAACACATCCATATGTATGTTATCATTTAGACATGTTGGCGTTGTTAGTTTTGGACTATTTGACTTTTGGGCGGTTTGCTTTGACTGAACAGATTTCATACATTAAACTGGACAGAAAATGTTATATTCGACAGACATTTTGTTGCCTTGACTTTTTGCGTATTTACTGCTATTATAATTATACTAAACCCATTATAAGTTTATTACAATTGACTATCGGTTAGATACAGAGAGAGGAGCACAAGAGAGCTCGTTTCTCAAGTCTCAGTCTCAGTCTCAGTCTCCCCAAAATAAATGTTCACACGGCAGCTGGGTGCTGGATGCGCACAGGATGTGCCAGGCGATCATTTCGCCTGAGAGCTGCCTGCCTGTACAGTACACACTCTGAAGTAGGCACCCACAACACAACACAGCGATAGCAAGAGTGAGAGCGAGAGAGAGAGAGCATAGAGAGAGGGGAGTATTTGGCTGGGATTCTGGGATTCATGTGACACATGTGTGTGTGTGTCCATTTTGGATGCATTGTTCTTGTTGTTGTTGCTGTTGTTGTGCCCTTTGTTGTTGCTGTCTCTTTAAATCCCCCCACGCAACAGCGCGAGTTGATTGCTGCTTTGGGCTCGAGTTGGCAGCTCGTTTGGCTCGGGATTTAATTCTCGAGTGGAGCACTGAGGCTTGCATCCGCTCAATAATGATGACAACAACGCCAGCGAAATGCATTTTGTAGGCTGTAGTTGTAGGTTGTATCTATATCTGTATCTGTATCTGCATATGTGTGTATCAGTGTATGTGTGCTCTCCATCTTTGAGTGTTGTCGCTGGCGCTGCTGTTGCTGTTGCTGCTGTTGCTGTTGCTACTGTTGTTGCTGTTGCACTTTGATTTATTTGGGCGCTTTTCAATTCCCACGACAGAGCCGAAGACATCGAAACCGGGCAATGCAGATGCACAATTCCATATAGCCACATGTAATTATAAGCGTATGCAATATGTACACACATACATATATCTGTGTGCACACATACACATATGCATTTGTATTTCCTGTGCCATGTACGCGGATCCTGCTGGGCGCTACCCGCGAATATTGAATAACCAGAAGCCCGGAATTGTTTTTTTTTGTATTTTTTATTTTGGAATTTTGAAATATGCATAAACGTCACCTTGTTCGAAGTGGTGCAGTCAAAGGGCTGCGCAAAAAAAAACCATTTACCCCTAATAAACCGGAACTAAAAGAAAAAAACTATGCAACACACACACACGCACACACACACACACATAAAAAGGTCGTAGACAATTTTTTATAAGCATTTGACATGGATCACACGGGCCGTTTTTTTTTCCCATTTATTTTCAATATGCACTTCCTATTTTCCGTTCCGTTTTCGTCTCGTTTTCTCTTTTCATTAGTTGACTATAATTTATTAATTTACATGCGTCCTTTGCATATGCGAATGCCACAAGGGTTAGCGGGGCAACGGGGCAGCGGGTCGCGGGTCGCGGGCTCGTTGTCAGCGGTCGCATCTTCAGGGTAACTTCATTGGCAGACCTCGATGACCCGCGATGCCGAATACCAAATACCACGACATTGTCAACCAATTTCGCACCCCTCCTCGCCATCGCGCTCGCCTTTTCGTACCGGCCTCAACGGGCAGGTCATGTATGTAGGTAAAAATAAAAAAAGGCATAAAAAAAAGAAAACAAATCCAACACCCAACACAAGGGGTGGTTCCACAGTGATTTCTATCCTTATCTATGCACACACTATTCAAATTCAGTAATCAGTATCTCTTTCGAGTTAGCTCTTCTCCATGCGGGTTGGCCTGTGGCCAATTTAAAGAAAGCCACACTCATTAAAACCTTGGGAAACTGCTGCGAAAACTCATCACTTCACTTCGCCTAATATTTGAATGGGGTTAGAAGGAAATACTTATTGATACTGCTTATTAAATGGATTTGTATTTAGAAAAATATATATAAAATATGTACTAATTAATACTGCTTATTTTATGAATGTATATTTAGAAAAATATATATAAAATATGTACTAATTAATACTGCTTATTTTATGAATCTATATTTAGAAAAATATATCTAAATTATATACTAATTGATTTTGCTTCTTAAATTAATTTATATTTACAAAAATATATATAAAATAAATACTAATTAATACTGCTTATTTTATGATTGTATATTTAGAAAAATATATCTAAATTATATACTAATTGATTTTGCTTCTTAAATTAATTTATATTTACAAAAATATATATAAAATATATACTAATTGATACTGCTTATTTTATACACGTGTATTTGGAAAAATATATATAAAATATATACTAATTGATGCTGCTTCTTAAATTAATTTAAATTTACAAAAATATATATAAAATATATACTAATTGATACTGCTTATTTTATGAATGTATATTTAGAAAAATATATATAAGATATATACTAATTTATACTGCTTCTTAAATTAATTTATATTTACAAAAATATATATAAAATATATACTAATTGATACTGCTTATTTTATGAATCTATATTTAGAAAAATATATCTAAATTATATACTAATTGATTTTGCTTCTTAAATTAATTTAAATTTACAAAAATATATTAATCTAAGCGCTTAATCACTGGACTCTGTTCTTCTACCACTCTGATCGATTCCACAGATTGGCTATGTCAATTTAAGTGGTCAGATCTTTAAGTGATGTAGTCTAGAGAGCTGCATCAGATATTATAGTCATCTTATTCGATTCAGTTCGAACTCCTACTAAAATTCAATTCACTTTCCTTAACATTATTTGGCATTCTTTTTATTGCAAACTCACGCGATCGCCAGCTCTGGCTTAATCCTTGTAGCTTCTTCCGCACCATAAGTTTCCGTATTTCCTTTTTGTGTATTGTTTTTTTTCTTCTTCTGGCAATTGGTTTGCAATGCACCAAATCGATTGACTCGAAGGATTTCATTAACTGCCGCAAAGGCAGTTCAGCCAGTTGGGCTCACAATTATTATTATTTTTTTTAGTGTTTCCGTTAAGCGCAATTAAGGTGTAGATCCGCAAAAGGATCATTTGCTGTGGGTTTTTGATTTTGCCGGCAATAATTAGAAGCGCACACCGACAAAGGATAATGGACAATGTATATACATATCCATACATACGTATAGTATTTACCTGTGTAAGCAATTTGGCTCATCAACGCTCTTCATTCCAAATCCAATGAAAACACACGCAGGATTAGTGCCGGGCAATAGACAAGAGCCGAACGCAGCAACAGCATCAGCAACAGCAACAGCAACAGGACCAGGAAGTCCACTGACCGCAGTCGACGCGGAAATGAATCGACTGCCAAGTGCTGCCAAGTCCTGTTTGGTCAACGGCTCCCGCTGTGAGAGACAAGAGCTGCAACTTAACGGTACCAGATGCGAGGGGCAGGTAGAGTAGTAGTCTGTTGTGTAGGCCACACTAGGCCCTAGCCAGGTAGTAGGTAGCCAGGCGCTGACCTTTACCCTGGCGCTGTGATGTGTTTGTAAACACGTTGAAAATAGAATAATAGATCAAAGCCAGATACGAACGCGATCAGCATACACAAAGATTTCATACACACACACACACACACACAGTATTCACAGTTGTGTGATGTGATTGCTTCGTTCTGTGCACTTGCTGCTGTGTGTGTGTGTGTGTGGGAGTGAGATAGATATAATGAGCTATGAGCCTCTGATACTGGACGGACTGTGAGAATTACCGGAAATCGTTGTCCTGCCGACTACGGCTGCCCCTCTCACTGGCTGCTGTCCATTTTCATAATTTCCATGGCATTCGAGAATTTGTAACGCACATGGCGTTTCCTTTCAATCACAGTGCACAAGGTGCACTGCACCCACACCTACCAAAACCTAGATACCATCGGGCCAGTCCGACAAGCATCCACACAGGTCCCCGGAGTGTGAATATTCGAATAGTTGAGATACAACAACAATTATCCCACGCAGTTCATAATGGAATTTGAATGCCACGAAGTGTCAAGTCGCGTTGACATTATTGTTTGACACCTAAAACCATTTTTTCTTGTACAAGCTGAATGCGTCTAAAAAATCGCATAAATACCTGTATTACTCAGCGAAATTTCGATTACTTTTAATTGTAAATGAAAATATTAACTTATATAGATGCGATATGAAAAAGATGCGATGTTTCAAATATTTGTGCAATATGATGAACGCATATTTAAATATTTTGTAAGTGTTCACGTATTCAAAAATCATTTCCACTTGCAGCATTTGATGCAGCAAATCGCATTAGTTAAGTTGTTTGGGAGAGTAAACTCGAGTCTCAGTGTTCGCACAGCCGAATTCTTAACTAATCTACAAGTTGGGAGTTAACAATGGCATTGACCTCTTCATAACGTCACTCACCCCCGCTAAAAAAGAATACGCTTCTTCTTTCTTTTTTTTTGTTGTTGTTTTTTTTTTTGGTGGGGTTGGTAACCACCTCCTACAACTACTTGAATATATTTGTAGTTTTGTGTTTGTGGACGGCAACCTTCTACGGTATCTGCTTTCTAATATTGTTCCCATTTTGAGCGTGGACAAAAGCAGAATGAGATGCGCTGAAAAGAAAAGAAGTGAAAAGAAAAGAAAAGGAAACTTAAGACGCTTCGACCGTTTTTTATAGCGGTACCAACATCCTGCCCCATCCTGCTGAGCTGAACTGAACTGAACTGAACTGAACCACAAAAATAGCAAAATGGACCCGCCGCCGGACGACGCATAGCGGACAGGGGATGAGGATGGAGATGAAGGGGGTGGGGAGGGGGACGTGGGACGTTGGACGTGGGATGATCACATACTTCAAGAACAAATACATAGCGGTTTCTATTTTTCCACTGTCGATCTCTTCCCTGCACACTCGCCCTTCCTCATTTCTGCTCTTTCTTCTTTTATCATGTGCTGTGTTTTTTCTTCTTTTCTTTTTTTAAGCGACAACTGCAGCTCCTCCAGATTTCTATTCATTTTCGCACGCCGTCCGCTATCCTTAAAAAATACGCATAAAGAAAGAACGAACAAACTAAGAGGAAAGAAACCACATGAGAAGGATGGTACCGAGTGCTGGAGGGAAAGTCGGAGCCAATGAGAGAGCTGATCACAATAATGATCATGATGATGATGATGATGATAATTTTTCAATGGTTTATCTGCTTAGCGGTGCCGGTTCGCTTCGGTGCGCATCGTTGTGATTGATTTTAATTGGGGACCCGAAGCAGCAGGATCAGCAGGAGCCGCAGGACGAGAGCCCAGCTATGCAATGATATTTGCCAAGAGATGATGAGTTTTCTTCGAGCACTTCAAACATTTTGTTGGATAACATCAGGGGAATGAATGTCATTCAGATCAGTCTCTCCTCAGTGTTTCAACCTTTTCTCTGTCTTGCGCTCGCAGGACATCTGTTGTCCCGTTGTCCTGCAAATTGCTAGACTGTTGTCGTAATGTGTGCAAAATCCATTAGATATGTGAGATCTACTCGATGGGATTATGCACCCAGACAAATAGACGCCCCGAAAACACCGACAGACTGCCGACACACACACACACACACACACACACACACACATATATATACACACACCCATGCTTAACACTCTGCAGCATGTGCAGGCAGTTGTGTCATCATCTTTAACAGCAACAATAGCAAACACAAAAAAATACACTCGCATCTCTCGTTTCGCATATTGCATCTCATATCTCAAAAATCGCTAGCTGCATGTTTGTTTTCCCTTTAGATACAATTTGCAAACAGAAATGCAAGCAGCTGAAATAGCAAACCTTAACTGTTAAGGACCTAGTTAATATCTTATAGATAAGCTATACTTTCCTATGGAATGTCAATTTTCAACAATATTCTTATGAGCATTGGTGATTTTTTAAAGTGAAATTAAGATTACATTCTCATCATTAAATATCCACACCTAAACATATCAATATAATTGTCTAAAACGAACCAAAATTAACTTCGATCTGCAAGGATATGTAAACTTTGGTAAGTCTAATCGAATGATGAACTTTTAATTATTTTTTATTACGCACATTGATTGCATTACAAAAAACTGCTTCCTCAACACAACATTTAAAAGAAGAAGAACGTTTTGTACTCTTCGTATTTTAAACACTTATGATTCATACAATTATTTGGCATCTACTATGACTGCTGAGCTTGTTTCAACAAATGCATATTGCCTTAATTATAAAAACATGGCAATAAATAATAACTAAAAACTATGCACAAGTTAACTCAAGAGTTTGCATCATTAATTATAAAGATCGAGGATGGTTTCTCAAATGCGTTTTATTCTCAACTTTATATCCGACAAATCTATTATGTGTTCTTGAATGGAATGTTTGCATTTAAGTTTGTATTTAACACTTTCGATGCGAATATAACTGGGAATTTAATGCGACAATCGAGTTGCCAGAGTGGTAAACTAAACTGGGCCAGTCACTCGGTTGCCACTGTACATTGTGCGAGATCTCGCACCAGCGACAATGATGAAAACGACGACGACGACGACGACGACGACGACAACTCATCTGGCCAAAGGCGGCAATTGCCAACTGGTTGTTTTTGTTTTAATAGTAAGAGGGGTCTGCGGGAGGGAGAGGGGAAGGGTGATTGAGGCAACTGTTGCGGGAGGTGCAGCAAGCAAGGCAGGCAAGCCCAAATAAATGTTCATAATTTTCCAAGTTGTCAACGGGAGCGGCCGCAATGGCATCGAGCTACTGCAGCGCCAATAAAAGCAATTGCGCCATTTGGCTAATGGTTAAGGTCCATGTTAGACTAGACGCTCCTCCAGTCAGCCAGTCAGCCAGTCAGCCAGTCAGTTAGTCGGTTAGTCAGTCAGTCAGTTAGTCACTTGGCAGATTGTCCAAGTTTATGCATTCACTAAAATGCCATCATATGGCAGCAGGCAGCAGGCGGCAGCACATAACAACAACAACAACAACAGCAACAGCAACAGCAACAAGAACAACAAGTCATCGTCAGCATTTTTCTACTGCATCACGTTTTGTGGGCAGCAAGCAAAGATTTTGACTTTTGATTAGGACGGCGAAGAACCCAAACCCAAAACTCCAAAGCCGAAGAGCAGCGCCAAATGCAGCTCAAAAAACAGAAAAGAAGCAGACAAAAAACAAAAAACATTCGCGTCTGGCCCTTGGTCACCTTATGGCCAGACAGACACAGTCGGAGCCACTTGGTCATACTGGCCAAAAAAGGGACAACCTGCCGTCCAGTTGGTTCACAAGTCGTCTGGTCTATTTGGAACACCATAAAGTTCAAGCAATTTGAACTTATCTTGCCCAAAAACCATGAAGATCACATTGCTCACGGCTGCAACTGGCCAAAACACAGTGTACGGGGCCCGGAGCCCGGGGGCATGGTGCCAGGAAGAGCCTATGCGGCAATAGGCAGCAAACGGTTGAATCGTGAATTTCACAGCAGTCACATTATATGTAGCTGTAGCTGCAACTGCAACTGTAGCTGTAGCTGCAGCTGAAGCTGTAGTTGGAGCTGTTGCCTGACAACCAAAGACCAAAGACAAGTTGGCCATAAAGTGTCTCTGAGATGCGAATTCTAATTTCGCTCTACATAAATCATTGTCATGATCAATAATTAGGAGTCGCTCCTATCTATATATATCTCTTTATCTCTCTCTCTCTCTCTCTCTCTGTCTTTATCTTTAGTCATACTTTGCACATTATGCATATCAAGTCTGGAAGTCAGCAGCTTTTTTCATGCATCGTTTTTCGTCTTCGGTATTTGCTAGTCTACATTTGAATACAGCTTGAAACAGCGCCAAGACAGCATGTAAATGAATGGAAAATCTTGACTTATAAGTCGCTAAACAATCGGTGAAGCAGCTCGAAAAATGTACCAAAACCAACAAAGCACAAAAACTCCGATCCAAAATGCATTTCACATCATGTGAGAATTGGCCTATCTTTTGTTGAACTACATACTGATTAGCAATGCCTCCAATCATGCTTGTGATTGTTTTAATCATATCATATATCCCATATCACTATTATTATTATATTCATATGTTTCTTTCTGAGTAATCTCATTGAATTAAATTGCATTCAATTAAGTGCTAACAATTATTGAGAGAGGAGAAAGAAAGAGTTAGTCGAAGTTTTTTTTTTTTTATTGTTAAGTAGGTCAAATCACGTTAAATGGCATTTGATGCTCAAAACATGATGAGCTGGCACAATAGTTGTTTCTGGCTAAATTTGTCAACACGCGCACTCACACACACACACACACACACACAGATACACACACACACAGCGCTGTACACACACCTGCGGCTTGCAAATTGTGTGCCACATTTGGTGGCTCCTCAACGATCAACGCTCAAGCTGTGCTTGTGGTTGTGCTTGTGTTTATGCTTGTGCTTGGGTTCAATGCCGAACCCATTGAGTGCCACATGCCGCATGCCGCAAGCCGCATGCAAATGTGTCAATAGCTTCAAACTGGACATTTATTGCATTTGCCATTTGACTGTTGTTGTTGTTGTTGTTGTTGTTGATGTTATTGCTATTGTTGTTGTTGCTGCTTCTCAAGTATCGAGTATCGAGGCACAAGTATCGATGTATTTGAACATCGATAGCGAGTCCGTCGCTTATTCATGTTTTGACTTTGGGCCGCTCACTCCTAGTTTTTTTTTTTTTTGTTTTTTTGTTTGGTTTTGTTTTGTGTGTTTTTGTTGTAGCATGCCCCATGACCGGCTGGGAAAAAAGTTGGCAACGGGGGCAGCGGGGCCAACGGGGCAACGTTGGCAACTCGTGAGTGAATCTGGCATACAATATTTTGACAATTCAAAGGATTCTTCAGCAGCGCTCACCTTTTAGCATGCAGCCCCAGCCGCTCCACTGACATGCAGCTGTAGATCGCCCGCCCCCAAACCAAACCGCCTGCCCGCGCCGCTTCCACTCTCTACCGATCGTTTCCCCACCATTCTCTTCGTGCGCTATGAGTTGTGCAACGGATTTGTAGCGGCAACATTCAGTTTGGTCTGGCACTGGTCTGGTCTCCAACTCCAACTTCAGCTCCAGCTCCAGCTCTGGCGAGAGGTTGTCGATTTGTTGCACAGATTTGCGCACTCGTCGCGCGCAGTGACTGGCAAAAAACAAAAAACAACATCAACAACAATAACAACATCAACCACACACAAAATCCTTCGAGTCGCATTTGCCTTCTTTTTCTATTTGAAAAATTTTCGAAAAAAAAAACAAACAAAAAAAAAACTATTTAGCAACGGAACCGTCTCTTACCTTGGCACAATATCATCGCAGCAGCAGCAGCAGTGGCAGCATTACCATCATTGCAATCATCATCAATGATGATCAGGTTGTCATCATTATGATATTCGCTAGTGGCAAGCAACATTCGATAGCTTCAACGCTTTCAGCGAGTCGTCTACACATATGAGGAGATATCTCTGACCCCATAAAGTATAAATATATATATATATATATATATGTATGTCCTTGGTAAGAGGTGTTGCACCTATCTGGCCTTTAACACTAACTTAACCAAAAATCTATAATACGCCCGTAAGAGTATGTAATCTTCGACAACAAATAGATAAGTGTTCTTTCTAATATTTTGCATAATTAATTTTGTTGTTTTTGTTATTTGGTGGCTCGTTGCCTCATTTACATGCGGCGCGCTCTTGAATCTGCGGCAGCTCAACACGCAGATCACTTGCAGCGAAAAGACTTTGGCAACAACTTGGGCAGTCATGATTAAATCGTAGTTGTTGCTGTTGTTATTGTTGTTGTAGTTGTTGATGCCACAGACGCCTAAAACACTCATCATCATGTCGGACAAACAACCTTGTTGCCGTTTGCCGTTTGCCGTTTGCCATTCGCCGTAGCCGGTGCCTGATGCCTGATGCCTGTTGCCTGGTTGTTGGTTGTTCGTCGTTGTTGTTGGTTGGTTGGTTAGTTCGTTTGTTGGTTGGTTGGTTGCATTGCCCGCTACCCGAGGCTGTCATTGCTTCCTCGTGGCGCTAATGTGGCCGCCACGGCTGCTGTTGCTGCTGCTTCGACTTCTTTGGCTGCTGCTGCTGCTGCTGCTGCTGCTCCACTAAAGCCTGGCGCGGCTGCCGCTTATGACAGCAGATGCACGCTCGCCCGACATGCAACCAACCAACGACAGCAACAGCAACAACAGCAGCAAAAACAATGCGCAACTATCGACAGCATACCAATTCTCATATACCCTAACTTACAAACTTGTTGCCGAATGGCACACTTATATCTTGCTTTTACTCACAGTTCTGCAATATGTGAAATATTTTGTTGCTATTGGTAAGACTTGAGCTGTTGTAATATATTCCTGATAATGCACTCCGCAAAATAGATTGCTAGATTGTTCCAGTTAACAATAGCCTTGAACATATTAATTTAATTCGAGTTTTGTTCCAAGATGTAGTTTCTTATGCTAAGCAGCTGGAAATACAGTTACATATGTATTTAAATGAAAATAATAATTGTTGTTTACTGCCAACAGTTGCCAAATTAGATAATGCTAATGCAAAAGAAAGTCAAAGTTTGATCTTGCCACACTCGAACTGCCCAAGATGACTTTATTTCTTGTACAACTATTATTTTTTAGTGAATAATATATAATAATTTCTATATATGGAATGAACTTTGCCAAAATGAAAACTGTTAAGGCAAAACTCAAAGCGTGTGTAAAGGGTATACATATATACATATATATATATATATATTTATATGTGTATATTATATGTATATGGTATATGTATGTTGCATAGGAACGGTAACTGTTGTGCGCAAAATATCTCGACATGAGGACAATCTTTTAATGATCGTGTGTAATTTTCAAACATGTGGGGACGGTGAAGTCATGGCATGCCACAGCCGCAGTCGCAGTCGCAGTCTCAGTCTCAGTCTCAGTTGCAGTTGCAGTCGCCACAGTCGTCCGTCACCTGACCCCAGCTCGACTTAGCTGGCAATCACTCAAGAAAGAAACATAGGAAAAAAATAAATAGAGGAGGTTGGAAGGGTGAGAGAGAGACAGAGACAGAGACAGGGACAGATACAGATACATAGACAGAGGCGTAGCTGGCTCGACTTTCGGTTGCATTGCACCTTGAATCTTGGTGCAGTGCCATCGCATCACTCACCCACTAACTGAAGACCAATGCATCGTGTGGCCTGGTCGCATTTCGCAAGCAACAACAAACAGCAACAACAAGAAGAACAACGGCAACAACAACAATCGGCTCGTTCACATGCCACTCAAGAAGTCGTGGCACTGAATTCCCCAGTAGTAACTCGCATGCCCCACGTACTTTGCATTGCTTTTGGGTACTACTACCAAACAACGGAGGCAGCGGCGCGGGAATACAGTGGAGAAGTTAAGATGGATTTGAACGTTTTGGGCAATTACAATAGCTCAATTTGTTTGGCACTGGCAATCGTTTTGTCAATTGTACTGTGTAGTTGTTGTCTGTGTGGTTGTTGCCAACCACCAGGCAACTGAGTCAACAACTGCACAGCAATTTGCAGTTATATATTTTAGCTCAAATATTCTACTTTTAGTTTTCAATTAGCTGCCGGATCATGCATCAGGCAAGAGAAAGGCAAAGAGAATGGTATATCGGCCACAAAATGTTGAGTAATCAGATGCTGATGAGAAACAGAAATATCTCGTATTAACTCTCCTTCAATGAAACCTTGATTGGATTTGTTGTGGATATGTCAATTAATTGTTATAGATAAAAATATATATATTAAAATGTATAAAATATATTTAAATACATTTTAAATGTTTTATAAACTAAATTAGGCAATATAATAATCATTTGATTATTTTCAATCGATTAATTTTAGCAACTTACAAATTAGCTTTCACTCACATTTAATGATTACAATATTAGTTCTTAATCGTATTCACAAGTTTTTGCTATAGTTTATCGGATTAGTATTCTATATTTATTTATTTCATTTTATTTAGAGCCATAATTTGGCATCTTATTAAGCAAACCTATATTCTGCAGGGTTTGTTTACTTGGGGTCTTAACTGCTCTCAATGATAATTATGCCATATTATTTCACTGTTAAATTTCTTGCCCTTTTGGCTACTAATAGTTAACTTGCTGTCGTCCAAGGTCCATTTAAAAATTGAGCTTATTCTGGTTAAATTTCTCTCAATACGCTGTAGATTTCTTAACACTCGTATATGCTCAAGATATCGATGATCTAGTAAAATTGAGCTACCATTTACAGCAGCTCACTGAGCCAAGATGAAAGCGGCTCTGAGATTCATGTCCATGTTCATTTGTGTGTTTTGCTTTATTGTTATTGCAACTCTAACTTAAATTGTTACTGTTTCTCTTTCTGTATATGTATCTGTATCTGTATCTGTATCTGTATCTGTTGTTGTAGTTGTAGTTGTAGTTGTATCTGTTATTGTTTGTGTAAATGCATCTGCATCTGTATCTGCGTCTTTATCTGTATCTGTTGGTGTATCTGTTGGTGTATCTGTATCGCTTAATGTCTGGTGTTTAGCATTTTCAATTTACATATTACACGGGCAGTCGAAACAAGATTTGTAGCCACTGGCCTCTATGGCTCCTCGCCTCCTGTTAAAAGAGAAAAACAATTTATTGTGACACGAGGTAATTGCCTTGGGTTGCATTACGTCTACTTTGGCCAGAACGGACACGTTAGGGCCAACAGCACAGACGGCTGAGAGTCAATGCCTTGGTCACCACAGGACTCTCTCAATGCTTCACATGCTCATGAGCCAGCGAGAGAGAGAGAGATAGAGCGAGAGAGAGAGAGAGAGAGAGAGAGAGAGAGAGAGAGAGAGAGAGCATAAGGAGTGACGGCCAGTCAAAGGCTAAAACTTCGACTTCGACTCCGACTTGGTTCATAGATCGATCAGCTAGCGGCACGATGATGCCAACTAGCCCAAAGTCACAAGCAGCAGCAGGAGAAGATGCAGCAACAGCAACAGCAACAGCAGCAGCAGCAGAACTAGACGAAGAAGAAAAAGAAGAAGAAGAAGAAGAACATATTTGGTGTAACAATTATTTCGTGATTTAATTTCGACCTTTAGCGACCAATTTAATCGATCCACACAGCTCCATTGTTGCTTTTGCCTTGGACAGCAGCCCAAGCTTCTCAGCTCTGGGAGTGGGCAGCCAGTCAGCCACCAGCAGCAGCAGCAGCAGCTAAAACTGTACATTTTCCAGGGATGGCAAAGGGGGGGGGGAGGTGCGGGGGGGAGAGAGGGTTGGTCTAAGGGGTTTTGGATTTGTGTGCAGCGTTTTGGCCGACTATTCGCTGCATTGTTTTGGGCTGCCAGTGGCTCCTCAATCGTGCGCGATATTCCGCCAAGCCTACAGCCCGAAGGCATACAGCAGCCAGCCAGGCAGCCAGCAGTAGTACTGGTAGTGGTAGACAGCATCCAAGCAGCAGCAGGCAGCACTCGACAATCGGCAGCGATTGCCCAGCGTTTGCCAAGGGGCAGCTGCCTAGACACAAAGTTCCCACGTCCATGTCCGCCGACTTCGTCGCCGGGCAAGTGCCGGTCCAAAGTTGCTCCACAGTTGTTGTAGCAACAGCACACACAGTACACAATTTTTTTTATTGAACTTGAATAGCTCTGCTAACAATTATACAAAATATTTACACAATTTGAATTCTAAATAATAAATTGAATTGAAATCTTATTGATTCGTAAGATAACAATATACATTGGCTTCAATTGAGGACAACTAAATACTTTACTACTGAAACATTTCGACATTTGCCAAAATTGTGATGAAACTAACTTATTTTAGCTTATTAGATCTAATTTGCCTAATGAATTTTAGAGAGAGAGAGAGAGAGAGAGAGAGAGCGTTCCGTCACAGTAGAGAATAAATATTTGAAAACGAGATAATAAAACGACTTGAAACGTGAACGATAAGGTGAAATTTGTATTCAAATTAAATTATTTAATGCTGTGCAAAATGCATGCAAATTTTTGTTTAGGCTGAGTAAAGTTTCTTGTTATTTGTTATATAAAACAAATATGAAATTGTTAACGGTGTAACAGCAGCAGCAGCAGCAGAGGCAGCGACAAGCAGTGTCCCCAGAAGCGTTTCGAGCGAAAATTTAAATTTCGCACCGCAGCAGCAGCAGCAGCAGCATTATTATGCTCATCTACAGCAACATCATCATCATCATTATCATCATGATGAAGATCGTCGTGCTGCGGGTTCAGCGTTGTCGTTTCTTTGTTTTGTGGCTTGCTGCTGTTGCTGCCGGCAACTGTTGCCGCTGCTGTTGCTCCTACTCCCTCTCTCTCTCTCTGTCTCTCTCTCTATCTCTCTCTGTCTCTGTCTCTGTCTGTCTTTGGGCCAGGTCAGGTTCGCTTTGACTGTGGCTGCTGCTTGGTCAGCCCGACACGATTACTGGCCGCTAATAATTGCCATTGATTTGGATCATGAGGCGGCTCCACACAAAAAAAAAAAGAAGCCAAATAAAAATAAAACAAGGAGACTCTTGGCAAAAGTGCTCGCAATTTGTGAAATTACATAAATCAGCTTTTATTTATTTATACATTTGTTGAGTTGCGAGCGGGAACTTAAAGAACTTGGGAGCTGCTTGCCGGTTTGCTGATGCTGCCTGCGAGTTTGCCTGGGCAGCAGGCAGTTGGGCTGTTTGGTGCCTTTGGTGCTTTGTGCTGTTGTCGTGTCGTCTTTGGCGTTTGCCAGCTTCCTGTGCCAATTCTGTTGCTCTTTCCCATACCTTACACTCATTTCGCTCCTGCCTATTGCCTATTGCCACTTGTTCATTGATTACTTATTTTCCCAAAATAAATATGCATTGTAAATTGCGCTGCAAAACTCATTTGTGGAGAGGAGCTGCCAACTGGCTATTTGCGTTTGCTTTTGCTTTTGCTTGCGGTTATCGAGAGACAATCGCGGAGGCAACTAAGCAACGAGGCAACCGCTGTGTTATCGTTAATCGATCGAACGACCTACACAGCAAAATAAACGAAGAGGCACTGATAGAAATGCACGTAATTGAATTGAGGTTGCTTTTACAACGCCAACACCAAATCACGCACGCACACACTCACAAACACAAGCACACGCACACGCACACACACACACACACAATGGCAGCAAATGTGCAAATTACGGCAAGCTCGGAATATACATTTCTTGAAAATTTGTGAAGTTCGTCATTTAATATTGTGAAGTGCATATTATCGATAATACATTAGATAACTAGATAATCGATTTATCGATGCCTTATCGATCGATACATTCGTAGAATGCTTTAGTGTTTCTTATGAATAATAACGAAGTTTACATTATTATTACTCTGCTATCGACACCATAATCAATTTCACTGTTGAATTCGACACCTGTTATATAAATAAGCTAAGCATCAAATGTTCGATGATATAATACTAATGTGTTATCTGTTTAACCTAACGGATTTAAAATATACGATAGCATCATATATATGTACCATATGTATATGCAATATTATATGAGAGTCGTAACTGTTGCTCCACTCACATCAAATTAGCTGTGCCCAGTTGAGAAGTGCTGGGAAATTACGTTAACACAATTTACTTCGCTCTGTCGACGTTGAAGACGAAGATTGAAAGCGGGAAAGACGGATATATATATATATATATATCCAGAGAGAGAGTGGAGTGGAAAGAGATGGAATGGGTCGATTTATGAACTTGTAGTCGGAAGTGATTAGAGTCCGTGTGCGACCACCTTCATGTCTGCTTAGTCTACCATCTGCTGCCAAAACACATAGCTGTTGCTTGTGTGTGTCTGTGTGTGTGTGTGTGTGTGTCTGTGTGTGTGTGTGTGTGTGTGTGTGTGGACTATTGACACGCTCCATGTGCCCGATACCGACTGAAAGTTCAGATGATTGCAACTTGCGACGACTGCGAATTGCGAATTCCGGCAATGCACAGACGCGAAATTCATTCATTCATCGACCACTCGTGGAAAAGCCGAAATGCGCCACCGCACTGGACTGACTGACTGCCTGGTTGCCTGGCTGCCAGGTTGCCTGGCTGCCTGGTGGTTTTTTTTCTGTTTGTGTTTTTTTTCTCTCATTTTTTGTTTTGTGGTTTTGGTCGCGAATCGTGTCTGCCATGGAAATTGAATGAGTTGTGCGCGTGAGCCACGATCAACGAGACTGCGTACAGGGCGCAAGTTTGTAGCAGGTGGAGATGGGCAGCGGGCTGCTGAGTGGAGGAGATGTGGGGCACGGCCAACGGTCGCCTCGGGGGACAGCCAGAGTTGTAGGTGCTGCTGGTTGCTGCGCTGTGGATGCTGTGGCAACAACTGTTTGTGCAGCGAGCGTGTGGCGCACTTGCGAACTCCTTGCTTGCTCTGCTTTTGCGGATAATGAAGAATTATTGTTGCTCATTGTAAATGTCTCTAATTATGGTTCATTAATCAATAAAATTGTTTAAACCGTCTCTTACTCTCCCACACACCCCTTTGCCCCCCATAACCCCCAATAGCCCCCCTTTCCCCAACCCCTAAATCGAGCTCAGACTGTTGTGAAAATTATGTTTAAAAAGCATTTTTTGTGCACGCCGCGCGATCTATCGACATGTGTTGTGGCGTGTATTGCCAGATCGTGATATTTGTAGTGGACACACGTTTGTCTGACAACTTCAAACAACCACCCCCTCCCGCAGCCGCAGCCACCGCCAACGCCACCCCCCCACCCCCCTGGGCAATTCTAACAGCTCGAACAACTAAAACTAAACTAAGCCTGAAATTGCGCGCTTCAGTTCCGCTGAACTTTCTTATCGCTCTTTTAATGGCCTTATATGAGTTCTCGTTTCTCTGTCTCTGGCTTAGTGTGTGTGCGTGTCGTTAAAACATTGACAATAGCTGCGACCAGTCGACGCTTTTGATAATGTGGCCAAGTCGACTAACTTGTCCAGGGCCTCAGTTGTCTTCGTTTTGCGCTCCACTGACTGAATGAAAGTGGCGCGACTTGTACTGTTTGCTGTTTCGGTGGTTCCAGTGGTTTCAGACGCCCAAAGATCACAGCGCGACACATACACATACACACACACGCACACACACACACAGACACACACACAGACACACATACACTTACCTATGCGTACTTACCCGTGTGTGTGTGTGTCCAAAAGTGTACGTCATGCACATTTAGCTCTAGTAGAGCAGTAAACACCACACTGCACCACCGCCCGCACCACACACACACACACAGACACACATACATTTAGATAGACACACACACACACACACAAGTGTTCTCTGCTCATGGCCAAGGTAGATGACACGAGAACCTTCTCAATGCTGTTGCCTGGGCTTTGCAACGTTTGCGGCGCTTTACCGGCGTGAAATTGGTTTAACCCACTGGTCACAATTGCACGCACACACACACACACACACACACTGAGCACTCCAAAAGAGTGTGATATAGAGAGAGAGAGAGAGAGAGAGAGGGGAGGTGGAGGTGGAGGAGACATACAAATAGTTTGAAGCGCATTAACATTAACATTAACTGAGCCGCAAAAGCGACAAGGGCAACCGACCAGCGCCTTCATAAACAGAGCCCAGCAACAGAACTGAAAGTACCCAGAGAACATAGAACCCAGGCCCAAGTACTGTCCTCCTCTGGTTGTTATCTCTGTCTCCATATCTATACATATGTTTACTTTGTGTGTGTGTGTGTGTGTGTGTGTGTGTGCAGGCAATGTCCAAGCTCATCGTATGACATACAAGTTAATTTAAGTCGAGTCGAAAAGTCGTTGCACTTGGCTCTCGACACTCATTTAGATACCATACTCATAACTAGTTGCAACATTACAACATTAGTTGTAGTTGCACTTGTAGTTCACTTGAAATCTGGTGATTATCAGTTAATTGAGCTACTTCTAAGCACATTAACTAAAGTCAATTATTGTTTTGCATTTTGGTATATTTAATTATTGAAAACTTGCAACTGTTTTACATGGACTCATAGAAGTCATCATATCGATTTTAATTATACATATATATATTTGTATATATATGCTCAAAATTGATTAAAAATAATACATAAATGTCTGCACAAGTTGAATGCGAATCAAGAGATATAATTTAATGTAAATGTAAATGAGTGAAAATCTGATAATTGAGAAAATAGAGCTCCCAGTGACAATTGAATCTATAAATCCTTTTGAGATGAGAAAGTATGGGGAATATGGGATAAGGTATGAGGATAACCATCTTTCGAAGGCCTCTTTACGGCTAAGCCATAAATGCAAAACATTGTACAACATTTTTACGAAGTTGAAATTGGTTCAATGAGACCAATTTACCATAATTGTAATTCGTTGGATTAATTTATGCAAATGCATTTTGAATTTAGCCGATTTGTTGAATATCTGCCAAACTGTTGAGTAGGTTGTTTTGTGAAGTGATTTCAGTGTATTTTTAAGGTTTTTCTTTGTTTGTTTTCTAAACGAACGTTTAACTTCATCTGATACACATAATCCTGATGCTACTTTTGATTTGTTTTGCTTTTGGGCCTTATCGGCCCGTGGGCATCTGAGCGGACAGTGGTTTGTGGTTAGTGGTTGGGTTGTTGCGGTCTGTGGCGGTTAGATGCGCCTGGTCGCCGTTTAATTTCATTCGCCTGCCTGCGTCTTCAAGATTTCGAGTGGTTTTTAATAATTGTTGTTGTTGTTGTCGTCGCCGTTGTTGCCGTTGTCATCATCATCAGGCGATTAAACGAGGCAGCAACAACAATGAATAATAACAATGGAAGTAGAAACTAGCGGCAACGTCACCTACAATAATAAAAATAAATATTTCTAAACAGTTAGTTACATTAAGAGCCGCAATGAAAACAGTAACTCACTTGTGAAGAAATAATTTGACTCGCACTCGCACTTGGACTTTAATTTGCCACGAAAATGCTGCTCGCCCGTTTCATGCTGCTTGCTGCACTCGTTTGTGCCACATGGAGCTGTGACTATAGGGCATAACGCGACGCTTTTCACTGCGACAACAACCACAACAAAAAACGGCAACCCAACACACACACCCAACAATAACAACAAATATCAAACAGCTGAAGGCATTAAGAAAGCAATCGAACAGATTTTACCCTGTAATTCAATTTTAGTTGCGTTCAATTTCAGAAATCAGAAAAATTATTGCTATAAATTTGAACACATTAAAAGTTTCTATGGGCTCAATTTATGGTACATATACATATATATTTATTTATCGAGTTTGATCTTCGTTGTCTTAATGTCTTTATCTAATGTGTCACAGATAATTGCCACAGATAATCGATCACTTATATATGTATATATATGCTATAAGTTTGTACTCTGGCATGTCCAACTTCACTGAATATATTTCTATAGGGTGTAATAGCAACATCAACAGCAACAGCAACAGCAGCAGCAGCAGCAGCAACAATTGCTCGTAGGCAATGGATGGCAGCTCCCAGTTAGAGCACTCCATGGAACCACATGAGAGCTTCTTCGTTTGTCTCTGTGCAAGTTCCGATCTTTTGATGATAATCAGCAGCAGCAGAAGCTGCTGTCCCGCCGTTTGCTGTTGTTGCCGCTGTTGCTGCTGCTGCTGCTGCTGCTGTTGTTGCTGTTGTTGTTGGCTTTGTGGGCAGCGAGCGTGGAAACAGTTTGGAAAATCACATGCGACATTTGCTCAGCAGTAGCAGTAGCAGAAGAAGAAGAAGAAGAAAGAGCAGCAGCAGTCGGCAACCGTCCAGGGAGGTGGTAATCTTCAGCAGATGCAGCTACTACACATTGCCATAGCGCAATGCACGATTCCAGCACCCAGGCTTTAAAGTCATCCTCTCCCTTTACACTCAGCCCAGCTCAGCTCAGTTCAGCTCGGATCAGCTCACTCCCCCCTTACCAGTGCACCTGCCCCTCCTCCTGCCACCTCTTCTGCCCACCACTCCCACGGTCGTTTATTCATTGGCCCCGTTACATGGCAGCCATTTGGCGACAGTTTTTGCCAACGCTGGCGGCTGGCGGCTTGCGCTCCACTGGCGACAATTTGCTTAAAAAATAAATCACGAAATCAGCCAACGACCAAGTCGCGCCACAATAAAATGCCCAGCAATATTAATAATACCACAAACTCAGACCCAGGCCCG
This sequence comes from Drosophila setosimentum, assembly GCA_035043505.1. NCBI lineage: Eukaryota > Metazoa > Arthropoda > Insecta > Diptera > Drosophilidae > Drosophila > Drosophila setosimentum. Next base: position 9,172,930 of record JAWNMY010000090.1, on the reverse strand, counting down.
GACCCAGACTCCGACTCAAACGGAAAGCCATTTGTTTCAGACAGCGGGCAACGGTAGCGTTTGTTCATCTTTCTCCTCGGCGGCTAATCAATAAGAGCGAACCGCAGTCCATTGGCAGTTTTTTGCAATTTGATGGGCTGTGGGCCCAAAGTGTTGGCCTGGCCAGCAGCACGCACAGTGGACGAATTCAAAATTCTATCAAAACACTTATCAGACGCATTAGGTACTCGCAATAATTGAGGAAACCATTTATCGATAAGGGTTAAAAGAAATCATAGCTCTAATAAATAGATAAAAAGATTCGTTTATATTTGTTTTAATTTTATTATTATAAATTTCTATTAATTCAGTCGTTGCATAGTAAAATTTACGTTCTGAGGTGGCAACAAATGTCTTGAATTTATTTATGGCTAAGTGGATAATGACATACACAGCTCCGATCCAGTCCAATAGTTATCGATTATCCGATTTTCTAAAATTTGTGATATGCAATCAATTTATTTATTTGTGTTCAAAATTAAGCGAAGCGAATTTGTCTGCATTATGTATATATATATATATATATATGTGTATACAGGTACTACCAGTTGATCGCTTTCCTGTTATCGATAACAAAAAGCATATTACCATGCTCTACTTGACAAGCAATCGCAATGTTTCCGGGAAAGTAGCAACCACCCAGCTAAAACCACCCACTCAAATACAAAAAAAAAAAAACGAACCCAAATAAAAGAGGCAAAAAACAGTAGCTGAGGGGTTAGGTGGCAGAGATGGGAGTGGGGGCGGTGGTAGCGTTTTTTTTTTCGAAATTGTCAAATGATTTACATCCGACATATGTATGCAAAATTCACGAATCTATCGGAGGCACGATTAGGACACAAGCGCGAAATTCGCCACGCGGTACAGCGCGGTACTCTTCCAAATAAAACATGCTCGTGCTTAGCTCACAAGCACTCACAAGCACTCACACTCGCATTCACATTGCGATCCGTATTCGTTCACTATTCGTCGTCTGATACGTTCATTCACTCTATTGGGCATCTCATGTACAATCACCGGGGTAATCGTAATCGTGGTTATGACAAATTTGGATGCACCACATCGCCAAAAAGGGTTATTGGGGGAGGGGATGGGTGGGCATTGGGTACTCTTCAGTATGTGGGTGCTCTCAAAAAATAAAGAGAGAGAGAGAGAGAGTGAGAGAGAGAAGGGGTGTTGGGAGAGATCCCCTAAATGCCGCTGCTTAGGCGTCTCGCGCGCTGCCATCAAAGTAATTGGAACTTTTCTCACTTTCACGCGCACAAATTATACGATTGTCTATGCTGCCCGAAATAATCTGCGAACTTTCTTATTTTCAGTTTTGGTGTTTTACATTTTTTCCCTCTTTTTATTTTGCGCTTAGTTGTTGCTGTTGTTGCTGTTGTTGCTGGTTGCTGGTTGCTGTGATTGCTTTGCTGTGACACGGCAGCTCATCTCATCGCTTCGTGTTTGGCTAGTCATGACTTCCGCTCTGTCTCAAGCTGCAGCTCCAGCTCCAGCTCCAGCTCCAGCTCCAGCTCAATGTCTGTCCCTTGTCTATATATGTCCATCGCCCTGTCCCTGTCCCTACACTCAGAGAAAAACACGACCATCAGTTAGAAAATTGTCATACTTTCAGCGCTAAGTGCAGTTAACCTTAATTTTTAGAAAGTGAATTTCTAAAACAAATTGTTGCGTTTTTTAATATCAGTGTTTTCATATCTTGATTCCAATGTGTGCAAAAATGTTTATAATGTTAAGAAAATGTATTCTTATATTGTAGAAATTATTGGTAGAAACAATGTTTTCAAAATACAAAAGGCGATTGTTTTTATAAGTGCAGCAATGAGTTCACAACAGTGAAGGCGAAACGGCTGCTTGCCACTTTGGCACAAATGCAGTTGCAACGTTTCAATGTTTGCCCATTATGTGGCATGTGTGGCTTACATTCGGCTGCAATGTTCTGCTGCCCACACAAGCCGGCAAGCACCGCCAAATGAACAGCAATCTCAGCCAACAACCAACCCCACTCAGCAGTGGTGCGAACATCGTCGATCGATCTGCACCACGTTAATTCATCGATTGTCGACTGCGGCTGCATTTCGACACTCATCTTTAATCAAAACTTAGCTGAATATCACTTTATATTTAATATTTAGCCATGATATTATTGATTGGAAATCAATTATCAATTGCAAAATGGATCTTCCTCTTTGACTGTAAAACTACCTTAACTTTTCTGATATTTGCTGAATTATTTCAATATTTATTAAATATATTTTCTTCCAATTAATTAGAGGTTAATCAATAGTTGTATATACACGCCCACTCTCTCTGTGCCTTTTTATACAGTTATAAGCCAAAATATTTGATATTTAACATCTATAAATCTATCTTTCTGTAGAGAAATTGCTGAGATCTCAGTGGCAATCAGTTGCCATATTCAGAGCACCGCTGTCGGGCAAGTGTCCCTTTTGTTCATCACTGTCCAGGCTCTTTGCCCACATCCACTCCATCTAAGGGCACTTTTATGCTGGCAATTGTCCGGCATAAATATTTCATTGGGAGGCCAAACAGCTTATCGCAGGACTCGCAAAAATGTGCTATTCACCTTTCAAACTGGCCAAATTACAAGTTCTTATGCGTGTGTGTTAAGTCTTTGAATAAGTTGTTGAGTGGCACTGCTCGTGGAAAGGCCACTGAAGGAGCCAATTCTGTGGGCATGACTCCAGGCAGGCGTGAGTCCAGGACTCACTCGTTTTGCTGGCTAAAAAATAAACGCACCGTGGCCTAGTCAAGTGTTGCGTGTACGTGTGCGTCTTATGGGCGTATGTGTGTTTGTGTGTTTGTGTGTGTGTGTTCTTTTTTAAGTTATGTCTGCTGGCTGCTCGGCAGCACCAGAGTACCACCCCCACCCCGACCCCGACCCCCACCCCCACGACCATCACAAGCACCAGCACCCCATGGCTTTTCAATTTGCTTGCGTTTTAGTAAAACTTTTCAATTTTTTGTTTTGACAAAAGTCGCCTGAGTTGGGTCGGAGCTGGGGGTGGATGTGACAGCATGGGGTGGGGCAGCTGGGGGCGGGGGGCGGTGTGCGGGGTATGCTTCTTGTGGTCGACGAGTGAAAAGAATGCATGAAGGCTTATCAGTTGGACAAGCTGTATTTTAATTGCGGGCACTCGAGTGTGAACCTGGCCCAGCTCAAAAGACAACAACCAACAACAACAAAGTTGTCGCATGCGTTGTGCTGGCCTGGAATAAAATAATATAAAAAAAAAATGAAGAAAAGTTGCTAAAGATGGGGCCAAGGGCTTTGGTATCGCCGTCAGGTGCACGGACCCGCACAAATGGCCAGCTACAGCCACCTCCACCCTCTACCAACCGCCCACCGCCCACTGCCCTCCTTCATCCTCATTCTCCCCACGTGAAGAAATGCGAGGCGAAAGTTTTGTGTTCCCAATTTTTTGGTTATCGCCATCGTGTGTAGTTGTTGCTACTGATAAGGATCGCCCGGCCGGCAGCAGAAGCAGCACGCATTTTTCCAACAATAAACAGTAAAAGGAACAAATTTCTGCTTTGTTCGACCCGCAATAATCAAGTCCTGCTGTCTCCGTTATACGCTGTCCTGTTCACTGTGCCGGCCAACAGTAAGTCACAAATTGGCTTTTAAGCTACAAGCACACACGCACACACACACACACACATACACACATACACACATACACACACACACAGACACACACACTTTTTAAATTTGCTGTAAAGTTTAATTGTGAGGCACGTGAGCTGATGCGAATTGGGTGAATGATTGACTGTCATTAGCTCTAATGGAGACGCCTCAGTTCAACAAAATGATTAAGTTATCACTTGAAAGCAAACGGGATTTCAACGTATCCATCTATCTATCTATCTATCCATCGGCAGGCGATTTGGAGAGTGGAGAAAGTGCCTTTAAAGTCATCCAGCTTGTTGTTTTGATTATCCAAACTAGACTTAAAACATTTTCGGCTGCATCAGATGAAACTTGTATAAAACGAACTTGAAGAGTTTTTATACCCTTGCAGAAGGTACTATAATTTTGTTGCCTATATATGTATATATATATATATATATATATTATATATCTTACTCTCCAATTGATAAATATATATCGTGCTCTATACATCTATTACAATTCAGTGAAGAGATATACATAAAGAGAGGAAGTGAGAGATGAGAGATGAGAGATTCATAAGATGGGCAAGCTTAACGCCAGTTATCTCGTCCATATGTGTTTGTGGTGTGTAGTAAAGTAAGTAGCCTCTGTCAGAGATTCACATCGGCATCACATCATATACCCAGAAATCTGAGCGTCAATCTGTAACCAAGTGTGCTGCTCCCAGTTGACAAGCGTTTTAGGAGCGTCCAAACAACAACAACAACAACAACAACAACATCAACAACCAACTGAAACAGCTGCCCACCCACTCACATTTGCATGTTGCAATTGCCAAGCCCTCCACGATGGTCAGCGGATCTTTTGAGTCTGTGCCGGATCGCTGTGAGCTGGTGTGGGTCTCTCAGTGGATCTGTAGCTGTGGTTGCGACTGTGGCTGCGACTGTGGCTGCGACTGTGGCTGTGGCTGTGGCTAGCCCATACGTTTCATTTTTTATTGATGGCTTTTAACAGCCAAGCCAGCGTCGTTTAAATAATGAGCCATGGAGTCGAGGTTGTAAGTCGTAGTCACACACATACACGCACACACTCACACATGCACACACACACAAATACACACACACACACACACACCTCCGCAGAGGTTGCGCCTGCTGTCACAGCAAGTCATCCATCGATGGATGGATGCAGCCAAAGAGCAAACCCAAACCAACGACCCAGTTCAAGTCGAAGTCGGTCTCTGATCTATGCCAGCTGCTCGGTCGGCTCAATTCAGATGGGACAGTTGACATTGGACATTGGACATTGGACATTGGATATTGGATATTGGACAATTCACATTGGGCATTCATTACCTAATGATGTGGCACTGCCAGCGGCATGACTAATTAGAAACCAGTGTTGCTTGCCACAATGCATAGTGCCAAGTCACTCAGCTCTTTGCTATCACCTCTCCTTTCGCTCAACACCCGCTAACAATTCTCCATCTCGTCTGCTGTCCAGAGCTTCTCTCTGTCTCTCTACCTTTCTCTCCCTCGGAGTCACTTTCAATTTCTGTCCGAATTATATGCGATTTTGCGCACTTTGACCTCGTCAGACTACGTTGTTGTCATCGCTGCTCAACCGAGAAATTGCAAAAGGCAGCTGCTAAAGCCCACACAGACACACACACACACCAACACACAGACATACACACACACACACACACACACACACACATTCGAGCAGGCGAAGAGTGTGCACTTGAAAATTGACCGGCCAAAAGCTGCGACGACGGCGATCGTCAAATGCCAACTCAAGTCTGACATTTGTTGTTTTGCCGCTGACGATGATCGCCGGGTGACGTTAATAGACCAAAGAACCTTAAAGTGTATACAATGATAGACTATTAGATACTGTCTTCTTAGCCATATGCTGTACATAAATTCTTAAAAGTAATTCTAATAACGTGTAGAAACATTTTATTTGATCATTATTAACTTAGATGAATTAACATTAATACCGATCTACGCAGATGTTTTAATGTAATTTGCCGATTCAGATTGAATAAGCTCTGTCTTCAGTCCATTCTTTCAAGGTTGGCCCTTATCAAATGCTTAATATTAAAATATATTTTACTGTACTTCTGTCCTAGACTAATTTTGAACGTTACATAAATTATTTAACTTATTTAGACCATTATTCCAAATCACCTACTAAGATTTAATAATATTTGTATGAGCTGTTGATACTTTGCTTTCCGACTCACAGCAAGTTGTATGTGCTGCACATGCAACCCCATAGAATTTAGGCAGTACACAAAGTGCACAATATGCAGAGATATGCTTACAAATGAGCTCAGAGCGCCAACACATACAAATATATATATATATATATATAGATATATGTATATGAGCTGGCGATGAGTTGCGTTTTGAGCAAAGATCATTTCTGTTCTGTTCTGTTCTGTGCTGTTGAGTTGAGCTGAGCTGAGCTGAGTTTGGTTGGGGTTCAGTCATATGAAGACCATTGGCGGCTCACGCATATTGGTGCCATATGATTAGTTCGACGTCGTCGATGCATGACAGCCCAACTGAAAATAGTACAGCGCCAATTCCATTCCAACTAAATCTTGTCTCTTGTCTCTTGTCTCAGCACTCGTCTTGTCTCGGGCTTGCCGGCAATAACAACAAAATGATCATCATCATCTGCTCGACTGTGCCTGTGTCTGTGCCTGTGTCTGTGTCTGTGCGAGTGCCAGTGCCAGTGTGGTGCCATTGATGACCACAAAAACTGGGCGTGGCTGGCATGCCCCTCAGTGTGCCCAACTTGGGCATAGGCGCGCACACCCAAAAAAAAAAAACAAAAAAAAAAAACTAAAAATAAAAAATATATGAAAAACACAACACTAAAGAAACAGAAAAGAAAAAAAAATCAAAATCAAAGCCAAGCTGATACCGTTTCTACCCTCCCCGCTCCACGCTCCCCTCCCCCTCTCACTCTCACTGACTGTGTCGCCTCCTCGAAGTGCGATCACTTACAAAGTACAAAATTGTCCCAACCTACGCTCAGCTGCACTCGATTCTGTTTTTTTTCTTTTTTATATTTTGTGTGTGTGTTTTTTTTTTGGTTTTTGCTGGGGCCCCAAAATGATTTCTGGGCGCTGATTTCTGATTTCTCATCCGCTCGCGTGTGCGTGAGCCACAGAGTTGGAGCCACAGTTTGGGCCACAGATGCTGCGATATCGCTGCGAATGGGAGCAAGACATATCGCAGGTACGCCTTAGCTCATTTCATATTCATTGATGTGGAGCAGCGAGCAGTCCGATCTGTCCCCAGCACAGTCAGCACAGCCAGCCACCAAACAAACACTGAGCCGGCCAGGGGCACGGCCACGTTCTCTGTTGCCTGCCACATTGCGTGTGTGTGTGCGTGTATTGGTGTGTGCGTGTGCAAGTGCGATCCGTTGAGGACTCGGCTCACAAACTGCTCCACTGCAATTACAATTACCTCACCCACTAAATGCCCACCTAACGCACACACAGGAAATGGCAAGAGGCGAGTTTCCTTGAATGAGATTGATTTTATTTCTTAGCTACATAGTTGAGATTTGCAGCTAAAATCTGCGATGCATCAATAATTGAATGTAATATTATCATTATCATATCTGCGATTACGTCATCCATTGCATCATTTACTCACAATCATATTTTAAACTGACCGACTGATTATATTCTCTTAAGCTCTCGAACTCCTGAGATTGTCCCGTGTTATAATCGAGTAAATGTTGATTATTAAATGTTGGTTACGATATTTTATCTCCACTCAATGTTCCTATGACTGCTAAAGGATGTAGGAATATATATATATATATATTCATATATATATATACAAGATCGAATGCAAGAAGCCGTAGTTTTATTAGCTCCCCATTAATTCAAAATTGATCTGAAAAGTATACGGAATAAATGGATTCAATTTAATTGCCAAAAATCAGATCTTATTGAGATATCAGCTATTTATTGTATTGCGCTTCACACCCAAACATTCCATAAATATATCTAATTAGTATATATCAGATTTGGATATATGCAGCTTAAATTATGAAATACACAATTATTCGGCTTGGTTGTATTAATATTTAATAAAGCACATTCTCAATCTCAGCATTCCATCAACTTATCAGATTTGTTGCACACAGTCTCAGCTTGGAGACAGATTGGGGAATGGTTGCTTGATCGCAGCTAGCCACAGATCTCAGCTGAGCTGGCTTGAATTGAATTGAATTGAGTTGAGTTCAGTTGATTTGAGTTGAGCACCGTTTAGCGATGCTCGAAGATTTTGCCAGCCCTCTTTGTGGGCCTGGCCAACAGCAGCCTGGGCTTGACTAAATGCTGGCCTGCAGTAGTAATTGTTGTTTGTCTTCAACATTGTTGTTGCTGTTATTTGTATGCCCGTCACTGTTGTTGTTCATACTCGTTGTTGTTGATATTCTTTGTTGTGACTTTGTTGCTTTTGTTTTTGGTGTCATGAGCCACCTTAACAACATTTTTGCCAGTCCCATTTGTCATTTAGCCAGCCAAACATTCAGTCAGCCAGTCTGTCTGTCTGTCTGTCTGTCAGTTAGTCAGTCAGCCAGCCAGCCAGCCAGCCAGCCAGCCAGCCAGCTAGCAATTCATTCATTATGCTCAGATTTAGCCAGGCGAGTCATTCGATTCATAGGCAGACTGCGTGGGTTGCCGCCGCTTAAGCTAAAGAGCAAACAACACAAAAGCGTCAGACTCCCAAGTTATTATATTAACAATATGTGGCAAAATGTTAGTAGCCTAACTTGAATCTTGTATGCCCTATCGCATAATTGAGTTACTTGAACAGATACAGAAACTAAGAGACACCATTCAAAGCTCATTTTTATGCCAGGAATATAAATTATGGAACAGTATTTTCACTCAGTTGAATGCGAGTGACACCTTATAATCATTTAGGATAACTGCACAATTATGGAAATCAAACTTTCGTAAGACACTGAACATAACTTTACTTGCAGCTTCAGAATTAACTGCAACGAAGTCTACACTTGAAATCTTTTGAAGTTCCTGGAAATGTACATTTTATATATATACATATAGATATAGATATGTATGCATAGTGCTTATCACCATGATCCATAAACAATTCGTAATGCCCTCTTGCCAAATAGAGCACACACATGACAATGCTCGAATTGTCTTTACGTCTCTGGCTGCGACTCCGCCTCGATTGTGTTTCGATCGCAATGCGCCTGGGAGAGCCACACTCGCACACTTATACACACACACACACACACACACACACAGACACAGACATACCTATACGTACAGAGAGCATGCGAGTACTCGTAAATCGCATGCCTGGCCAGATAAGTTCAGTTTGTGCACTATGATGCACCTTAGATCGCAATCAACAGATATCCAGAGATATTGCAATTAAGATAAACCCACAAATGCCGTATATACCGAGTATTTAGCCAGAGCACAGCTCTTCCCCCCCCTCTCTCTATCTCTCTCTCTCCCCCTCTCCACCTGGTGTTTGGTTTTTTTTCTTCTTCGTTTCAATACCCTGTTAACCCCTAAACGTTCTTTTATAATTGTTGTTGTTGGTTTTGTGACTGTCAACCGATGCCGGTTGCGTCGCAACCATTGGCGATGCCATCGTGACTCCCCATTATATATATATATATATATATTTATATATATAGCTAGGCGCACTCCAGTCACAGTTGCACTCCCCTCACCCCCTCTCCGGTCTCCTACACTCCTCATCTTCACATGCAAAGAAAGGCCTGTCAAAGTTTCCAAATACCAATTGAAGCAGCTGAAAAGAAGCTGCCGAAAAAGATAAACAGCGATCCCTTTCCCCAAATAGCTGTGCAATGCATGCCTCCATTTTTCAATACCTCCAAAAATGCAATCCTTGTGAGAAATCAAAATAGCTGTAAAAGAAAAAAAAAATTGATTATAGCTAAAATTTAAGATTAATTCTTGTTAGGCATTTGCTGCGTTCCAAAGAACTGTCTGAAGAATTGATAAAAGATTTGGTCTAAGAACACGCCAAAATATGCAAAAATAAAAAGTTCATGTAACTATTAGTAATACTCTATAAAGAGTAAAAGCAATTTCAATTCAACTCAGCTATGAGGCGAGTTACAATTGCTTTATAATTTGAATTATGTTTTATATTTAAGGATATTAAAGTAAGTCGAAACTTTTCATTTAGAATCTTAGAAGTTACTAAAATTAAGTTAGATTTATATGCAACTAGACTAGATAGGACTCTAATTATTTGCTCATTTAAGTAAAGTATATATATTTTTGGAAGTAAACCACTGCCAAAAACGAAAGACATTTGAAATTATAGTAAAATAAATAATCTATGTGTAATTATGAGAATTAGACAGATTGATTTTGGATGCAATTCCTCCTTCTCTCTCACTTGAAACTCCCATTTCGAATTTGGAGACCCGCAACTCAACTCAGGCAGAACACATCTCAACTGTACCTCATGTTGAATTCTGCTGAATTTCTGTGGCGGCCATAAAAATGAAGATGAAAAAGACGATGCAGATGCAGAAGGAATAAATAGTGGAAATATATAAATATCTCACACTTAATGTTAAACATTTTCAAGTTCACCCCCCGCTACGGAGCTGTGCTCTTGGGGCTGTTCTCTGGTTCTCTTAAAGGGGCTGCAGCTCCCAAGCATTTTGTTGTCGTCGTCGTAGTTGCCTGGTCAAATGTTATTGCGGGATGCGACTGATTTTTGTCTGCTCTCGACGGCGGTGTGTGTGTGTGTGTGTGTGTGTGTGAGTGTGCTTGTGTGTGTGCAACCAAAACCGCATTCGAATGTGAATGTGAATGTGAATGTGAATCCGAATCCGTTGTCACTGTCAAGCGATCTGTGATCTGGGATACTGACAGTGCCCAACTTGCTCGCTTGGCCTCTAGCGACTCTAGTGTCGTCCCCATCGATGCTTAAAAATAACAAAACACACTCACCCGCGTCCCGGACTGCCGCACTGCGGCGCTGCTGAGACTGTCCGGACTGCTGGGCGGGCGCACATGTGTCTGCCATATGTTTGTCCATGAGGCGACGCCAGTCAGCGGAACGGACGACTGACACTGCCACTGCCAGACACTGCTGGCCGTGGGGCTGCTGCCACAGTTGCTGCCGGATGATGTTGCTTCTGCCGCTGCTGCTGCTGCTGCTGCTGCTGTTGTTGTAGTTGCTGCTGCTGCTGCTGCTGCTGGCGACTTTGACATTGTCGCCGCAAAATTCTCCCTTTCGAGTTGGTCGCTGCTTGCCATCGATCAGTCGACCCCATTGCTACTTGCTTTCTCTCTCACTTAATGTTCCATTTGTGGACACACTTGAGATTCCATTAATTCAAAAATATTTGTTTTATTTTCCGAAATTGTCGTTGTTTTTGTAGTTGTTGCTGTTGTTGTTGTTGTCCCTGGGTTTTTATTTAATGACAAATGCTACTGTTTCCCATTGGCCTCGAGCGCTCTTTGTTCTCAGCTCTCAATATTGTCACTTGGACATTGTGTCGCATCTTGTAAATGTAGAATTGAGACATCTTCACTGCAAGAGATATATACACTCATTCACACACTCCCACACACATACATATACTGCGGACTGTGCACTTGAGTAACCAAGTACAGATTCTAATTTGAATTCATATTTTTTGACTTGGAATAAAAGTATATACAAGAAAATGTTAGAAATGTATATAAACTAAACACATTTTGAATCAAATTTATGATAAAAGCAACAGACAAACATAATGCTTCCTCTTCTTCTCATGTATTTTATGTAATATTCAAAATTGATTAAAAGTCCGATTTGGAAGTGAAAGCTTGATCAGGAATTAAGGAATAATACGTTACTATGGGAGTTGGAAATTATCCAATTCTCAGATTGTAAGAAAAAAAGTTTCAACAAATTGTATCACAATAAATGTGACAATTCTAATGATATTCAAGTGAGTAATCAATCATTTCCAGCCATATGCGGAGCTGTCCAACCACAAATGTAAAAACAAAAAACCTTCGTGGGCGCCTTTTGAGACGGACTCAATGCTGAGAATTGCTTCTAGGATACGAACAGGACACTCTTCAATATGCAATAAAGGGCCACTTGAGATGTCAAGTGTTGGCACTTGTAGAATTTGAAAAATCAATTAAGCATTTGCGGTGCAACATTTGAAAACTAAATAACAAAGTGCCCCACAGATGTGCCACTTAAGGGGGTAAGGACCTTAGTGGCTGCTACCGGGACTCCTTAGCAATAGACACATGAGAGATTTGATCTGGAATTGATAAGATTCGAAGTGGAATTGAGAAAAAGACGCTGTGATAATAAATGTGTGTACTCTGTAATGGGAAAACCCTCTCTGATAACTAAAATACCCTTGAAGGCCGTTAGCCTGGCTAAGGAGTATATATCTTAGCAAGGAGATACATGTAACATTAAAGAATGACCTGTTTGTAAGCAGGGTAAATAACTTTACTCCTGATTTAGACACATTTTGGATTGAAGTTGATGTTTCTGATGAGAAGTTGAACTAGTTAACTAATCAAATTAAGTATTTTCCAGAGAATTTTCTCAGCCTTAAGGATCAATCATTTCTAGTTTGCCGTTTGCCGTTTGCTAGCTAAATATCTATGGTATCTATGGTATCTATGGCTAATGATTGCGCGCCCTTTGGCTGGAAGGGCATTGAGGACAAAGCTGTTTATAGTAGTTGTTAGCCTTCATGGCCATCGAATGTATAATCGATCACTTGGGTGGGCCCCCTTGGCAGTGCCCGGCCAACGGACCGAGCGTCGAGTTTGTTGGGTCATCTAAACAAAGCGAAAACCGCGCGGGACCCAAACCCAAACCCGAACCCAAACCCAAACCTAAAGCGAAAGCGAGACCCGGTCGCAGGCACATGCCGTCCCAGGAGCCAAATGTGGCACTTTGAGCTCTTTGGCTCAATGAATTTTGTTAAATCGATAAACTTTGTTTAGCCCGCGGAAACAACAAGAAACAGCCGGCCCCTAAGAGCACCAGCACCGTCACCAGCACAAGCACCAGCACCAGCACCAGCACCAGCACCATCAGCAGCAGCAACACCACCAACACCATCAATGACCTAACCACAAGCGAGGCAGGTTCAGATTCCATGGCTACGCGGCCCTGGCCAACGGATTGCGTCAATCAACAATTTGTCAACGAATGCGAAACGAAACGAAATGGAATGGAATTGATTGGATTGGATTGGACCGGAACAGAAAGGAATGAATTTGTGAGTATATATTGCTCTACTGATAGATACAGTAATCACTCCAAAATTAGAACACATTTATAATGTAATAAAATAAATAAATAAATTATGACAATTTCATAACTTAAGAGGATAATATAATATAATATAATATAATATATATGTATATATATAAATATGTATGTGCATTTATGTATTGGTAGTGCCACATACAGTTCACAACTTTGACCACATAACAATTTCAGCTATACTAATAATATTATCTTAACGTTTGATTTTTTATTTATTAGTTTTTAAATTGCAGCATTTAAATTGCAACTTGTAACGCAACTTGTAACGCATTGAAGCAGACGACTTCGGCACCGTAAGCTGTATATATATTCTTGATGAGCATCACTAGGCAAATCGATAAGGACTTGTTCATCTGCCTGTCCGTTTTCTCTGTGTATCTGAGCAGAACTCCCATAGCTCTAATGTTATCTTGATCAAACTTGGAATATATCCGTTCTCTGCGTCTATCAATAAATAAATAAAGCTTCCATAGAAACAGTCTCGATATCCCTAGACATACGTACAAAAAACATAATAATTAACTGCGGTCTATAAGATTTCTTGTTAGAAATGCATACATACAAAAATAAAAATTATTTGGATAAATACTAAAGCCAAAGAAAAAAAAAAAAAACACAAAACCATAATTAAGGTCAATCGTTTCCAATTGTTGTCTATAAGCTCGAAAAACTTTTCGGTTTCAAAATACTCCACACCTGCTTTGGCGTACTTCCCATTTTGCGAGTGATTACTGTATTTAATACTTCGTTATGTGATGGCCCGCATCCTGTGGAATGTGACTGCGTTGGTGGTTATTGCGGAGGTGGGCGGATTGAGGAGGGGGTTGGGGACAGTGGGATGGGTAGCTATTTAACACACGCTCAATGCTTGCTGCTCGCTGCTCGTTAAATCGATCAACGGCCAGCGGTTGGCATTGAGCCTTTATTTGAATTGGTCCGTTTCCATCAGTTGGTCGCTTGGCTTGATTTGGCCTGGCTTGGTTTGGCATAGCGGTGCTATCGAAACTGTGACCCGCAATCGATCCAACAAAAGCGCGGTTCACGCGACAATTAATGGCTGGGCAACGCCTGGCACCGAACTTGCCACAACAACAGCAACTACAACAGTAGCAACAAGCAGCACAAAAACAACAAAAACAACAAGAACAACAAGAACAGCAGCAGCAGCAGCAGCAGCAAAAACAACAATTTTAGATGCTGAGGTTGCCGCAACGGTAGCTGTGATAATGGGCCAACTTTTGCAGCCCCTTTGGCCAATTGCAAATTGGCAGCGATTGAGCTGCTGCCACTTAAATAGCAATCATGACCCGTCTGTGGCACGCAGGCAGGCCTAATGCTAATGCAGCAGCTGCCCGTTGGCCAAGTTTGTTCGCTAGCCAAGCTAGCCATACTGGCCAAGCTAGCCAAGCTAAGCCAAGCCGGCCAGGCTAGCCAGCGAGTTGGCCAATTTGTCGACACTTCTAATGCTGGACATGCGCCGCAGGATTATATAATGACGACGTTGCAGTTGCAGTTGCAGTTGCAAGGAGTGCACACTCAAAACTCAAGCAGCTCTGCCGCATATGTCACACAGTGCAACCCACCACCACCACCAGCAACTCCCTCCCTCCCTCCCCCCTCCACACTCCCACCACCCTGCCTCATACTACTCCTTTTGGCTGTGGTAATTGTCGGCAATTCTGTAATTTTCGTTAAAGGCTTTGTTGCTGTTGTTGTTGTTGCTGCTGCTGCTGCTGTTGCAGTTGTGTTTTCAAAATTCTCACATCTCGCCGACGCAGAGTCTGTGCATATATTATGCGATGTATATACGATATCGAAGTATATATATATATACACATATGTATATGTATGCATATAGTGTGCGTACCTTAGACCCGCTTATTATTTACTTATTGAAATGCCGCTGCGAAGGGTAATTACGAGTGCTCCTTTTTCGCAGCGTTTGATGTTACCGCATTCCGAATCTTAATCAGCGACAAAATAATAATAAAAACAAAAACAAAATCTGAAAAAATCTGGCAACTGTTGCTGCATTTGCAATCACACTCACACACACACTCACACACACACACACACACACATACAGTTGCACACACCCACATTTGTCAACTAGCGCAACCTTTTTGAACAAACCTTAAAATTCATAAACAGTAACAGAAAAACATGCCATTTATATAATCAATTTGGCAAAACAATACAAAACAACACATTTTTTTTGTCAGACTGAGATAATGGTATTCAAATTGTCAGTAGGGTTTAAAGAGCTTCGAACTATGTCAATTTTCAAAATGGACTCAGTTGAATTGAGTTTTAGGTAAAATCAATTGAAAAGAAGATTCTTTCAAATATATACGTGCCAAATGGGAAATGGAGTATTTTCTAAATTGAATATTAATTATGCTTTTTCTCAGACATATATCATTAATTAGCACATCAGTACTCCAATTACAACGATTATTTATATTCTATAATGCTGTGTGATTTTATTGTTATCCAACAACTTTGAATTTATTGAAAACAGGAGAACTTAACTAAACAACAGTTAAAAGCAGATTATTTAAGTATTTTTAGAATGTTTTTAATGCCTTATTTCCAATGGGGATCAATAGGGACTTAAAACTTGATTAAAAACTGTATTCAAAACTGTCAATTAAATATGTGCAAGCAACTGAATATATAACTGAATTTCGCACTCTTCGATAAACATTTTTAGCTACTTATTATTAAGATGACTTTCAGATATTGTGTTTGATTCTTTGACGTTTAACCCATATTTGAAAATTATATAGATTCGAATAATTATGGAATCTCAAACTTTTAATTTTCCCAGGCATAATTGTATCCATTTTGAAATGAATATTATTATTATTTATAAAACAAAGTAATAAAAATAGAGAAATAACATTTTTCACATTTAAAAATTTCATATATATATATATTTTTTGTTGTTGTTATTTGGAAGGATGTGCTTGTAAGTTATGATCATATTGAGGTAAAACAATTTGAATTGACCGCGATGCTGCATGCGGCATGCGGCGAGCATTTTGTGTATGCCGGCGTTGTCAACGCTGGCGCGGCTACTGATAAGCGCAACCCTGATGCCAAAGCTCTGCACACAAATTCACATTGATAACCCCATCTCTCTCTCTCTCTCTCTCACACGCTCTCTCACTCTCTCAGTCAACTGCGCGCCTCTCTCTCTGCTTAGGGCAAAGGGTAACTTTCGCAGTCGCCACAGCATCAGCGCTCACCTTTCTCTCTCTCTCTCTCCCTCTCTCTCGCTCTCTATCGCTCGCTCTCTCGCGTACGCTCTCTCTCGCAGCGCACAGGTAGCTGAGGTCGGCGCTGGCCAAATCCAGGGGGTTTGTGGGGGGGGCGAGGGGAGTTACACGAAATATGCGAAAATGGTGAGAGCAACGATGGCCAATCGATGGGGCGAAAGCGCGTGTGCGACGTGAGTGTGTGAGTGTGTTCGAGTGTGTGTGAGTGTGTGTGTGTGAAAGGCGCCAATACATATGCTATAGCCATGGCGCCATTTCTGTGGATACCGCTTCGCACTCAGGCAGCACATGTGGCATGCGTGTCCTTTACTTTGTAGGGTGTGGGGGGAGTTAAACAATGGGTTAAGCTTGAGGTTATCGGCGCTGCACTACTGTGGCTTGTGCAGCGAGCGTGCATCTATCACATATGATTCAACCGTACACACTCACACACTCTCACACACACGCTCTCACACCCATTCAGTGTGGGTGGGAGTAGTGTGGTCTCAGTGGACACTCACCATACACACAATAGACTCACAGCTACTCGCACATGTGTGGCGCTAATGATCTCTAGCTATCTCACTCACTTTGACACCCAGCCACATATCTCTCTCTCTCTCTATCTCAATATCTATCTCTCTCGCGCTCTCTCTCTCTTTCTCATTCTCTCTCTTTCGCACACACACACGCAAAGCGTGCACAGCACAATTAACAATAACGCAAACCTTTGCAATAAAAACAATTCGCATTCACTTTTGGGCCAGCATCACATACACACACACACACACACACATACTCGCAAGTTCACACATGTTTGAGTATGTGCGCTGACATTAATGGGTGCAATGCTAAAGCAGCGTAGTCGGCAGCGACGGCAGCGTTGACAGCAGCTTTCTGTGTGTGTGTTTCGTTGGGTGGTTTGAGCAGGTCGCGTCCACTCATGGTCGGTCTGCCTCGCAACTTGTGAGATTGCAACCAGCAACCAGCAGCCACTTGCAACATGCTGCATGCAACCACCCGAACAACCGCCCACCCACCGAAGCAAATGCCGACGACGATTCAACAACGATGCCGACACCGATGCCGATGCATATGCTGCATTAGCCGGTGTTGACCGCGCTGGGTGAGCATTAAGCCTAACTATGAACAAGCATTCTCAAGTGCACCAGCAGCAGCAGTCGACTCCTTCCTCCAATTGCAATTACAGATATGAATGTACTCATATACACTCATTCACACCCACACACACACAGACACACAATTCTGTGTACACTCACAACATCATTTAATTAGATTTAGAGAGTCGAAACTGTTCGTGCATATATTCGTGAATACACTCATGGATGGACTCACGAATAAACTCATTCTTATTTACATACGTCTGTATATTCGCTCAGTAATTCAAGCTGTTAAATCATTTATTATACCTATGAATACTCTTAATATGTTCGTGAATACACCCATTAATGGACTCACGAATAAACAAATTTATACTTACGTTCGTATGTATATTCGTATTATTTATGAAATTGTTAAATAAATTATTATGAATGTAAAAAATGAATACACCCAATTTATTCGTGAATATGCTCGTGAATGGACCCACTTATTCATATTGGCATATGTATGTAC